>VDFB02262455.1:0-117717 GCA_007258455.2 Sequoia sempervirens
ATATATTTCTATATAACTTCGTGTCTCCCATCTAGAAAAAGTACAAGGCCATTCATATAGGAGGGCATACTCAGCCTGCAAAATTAAAAAGAAAAGATTATTTAATATATAGGTTTGTTCTTGTGTAAACTCTACCTTAGATTTAATATAATAAATAAGACCAAAAATTTACTACCTCTTCGAGGAAACTTTTGTCAATTATATCTCCAGAGTTTTCTAATACTTGCTTAAGACAAGCAGAGCTGAATAGTTTAGCATCTTCCATAACTGTCTCTCCAGGAAATGCTAGAGTTGAAGCTCTTAAGAGGTTCACCATACTTGTTCTCATCCTGTTTTCCTCTGTGATGTGGAAGTGCCAATTTTTGTCCTTGAAATTCCTCAACACGTCTTTTCACATAAATAAATAATTAGATAGTGAGTATAATGAGGGAAAAGCAAAAAGTAGCATGTCTGAGTTGCCTACCTGCAGATACATGATAACGGTGGAGTCGAAGCACTCTGAGTCCTAAAGCTGTTGCATTCAAATCCTTTGTAACGCTTGCGCAGCCTAATCCTATGCCCAAACATCCATCCCAACACCTGCATCCATAAACACAGATATTCAGAGCCTGCATACCAATTCTAACATATATTCAGATCTATATTTTAATGTTAAAACACACACACACGGGTAAACGTAATCAAGAGCTGCTTTCATTTCAGCCTTAAAATATCGCTCTATTCCCAAGCATTGCAATGCGTCAACCATCTCAAGTCGCTCCATTAGATCGCCATCTCCGCTTTGTATTTCTTTTGATTTTAATAAGATTTTGATTTCGTTAACCAGTGTTTCAGCACGTTCACGGTATTCAGATGCCTGAAAAATAAAACATGAGTGCTGAAGAATAATCCAGAAAACTTAAAAGAGAAGTTTGATGGGAATAGAAAAAGTACCCACCCCGTATGGTGTTTCCATGGTTGCACATAATCATCATCCCACTGATTTAGAGATCTGTCTGGTAAAGAAGAACAACTCCTCTCGTCTCCCTTCAAACTCCTCATTGGAATGTATACACTCTGGCTCACTCGCTTAATACTATTTAACTTAGGAATGTATACACTCTTGGGCTTACAATGCTATTTATGGTACCCACTGGATTGTTCAATGTTGAAAGGGAAGGCAACGGGCAACGTCTATTGACTTACTTCAATGGGAAAGAGCACGTGAAATTTATCTTTCACTCACGTCTTTACGCTGAGAGGCGTTTTCTACAATGGCAGGCAAACAATGGCATCCGTGTACATAGAAACACGCGATGACATCACCGTTGATTTGAACGAAAAAACAGGTCTTACTAGTGGCATACGGCAAATTTACTGTCAGCAATTCATCCACGGAAAATTCATCGCCAACAATTCACCATGGGAAAATTTACCGTCAAGTAAAATTCACTGCGAGCAATTTACCGCATTATGATAATATTAATGTGGTTAATTTTCCCCCGCGGTTAATTTTACATGATGTGATCTATAGGTGAGAGCTTCTATCATTCATACGTTGTTTTAAAATAGATCCGAAAATGTGAGCATAGAGGAGCAATTGTGGGAATGGGACATATGGTAGGTATAGAATAGGACAGTCTCGAATCCAATTTTAGGTAATAAAAGAGTTAATAAATTTACACTTAATATTCAATTGCAAAACACTTTAATTCATAAAGTACACAATGATTCCACATCAATGTACCAATAATACATGACTTAGTGACCCAATATCAATCAATGACACATTTTGGCTCCTTTTTTTGTGGGTTTTGAAAAACGATCCGAAAATATTGAAAAACGTGCACAAAGTGTGATGATGTGATCGATAGGTGAGAGCTTCCATTGTATGCTATTTTAAAATAGATCCGAAAATGTGGGCATAGAGGAGCAATTGTGGGAATGAGACATATGGTAGGTATAAAATAGGATAGCCTCAAATCTAGTTTTAGGTAATAAAAGAGTCAATAAATTTACACTTAATATTCAACTGCAAAACACTTTATTTCATAAAGTACACAATGATTCCCACATCAGCGTACGAATAATACATGACTTAGTGACCCAATATTAGTCAATGACACATTTTGGCTCTTTTTTTTTGTGGTTTTTGAAAAATGGTCCAAAAATATTGAAAAACGTGCACAAAGTGTGATGATGTGATCTATAGGTGAGAACTTCCATCGTACGTTGTTTTAAAATAGATCCAAAAATGTGGGCATAGAGGAGCAATTGTGGGAATGGGACATATGGTAGGTATAGAATATGACAACCTCAAATCCAGTTTTAGGTAATAAAAGAGTCAATAAATTTACACTTAATATTCAACTGCAAAACACTTTAATTAATAAAGTACACAATGATTCCCACATCAACATACGAATAATACATGACTTAGTGACCCAATATCAGTCAATGACACATTTTGGCTCTTTTTTTTTGTGGTTTTTGAAAAACGGTCCAAAAATATTGAAAAATGTGCACAAAGTGCGATGATGTGATCGATAGGTGAGAGCTTCCATCATACGCTGTTTTAAAATAGATCCGAAAATGTGGGCATAGAGGAGCAATTGTGGGAATGGGACATATGGTAGGTATAGAATAGGACAACCTCAAATTTTGTTTTAGGTAATAAAAGAATCAATAAATTTACACTTAATATTCAACTGCAAAACACTTTAATTCATAAAGTACACAATGATTCCCACATCAGTGTACGAATAATACATGACTTAGTGACCCAAAGTCAATGACACATTTTGGCTCTTTTTTTGTGGTTTTTGAAAAACGGTCCGAAAATATTAAAAAATGTGCACAAAGTGTGATGATGTGATCGATTGGTGACAGCTTCTATCGTAAATTGTTTTAAAATAGATCCGAAAATGTGGGCATAGAGGAGCAATTGTGGGAATAGGACATATGGTAGGTATAGAATAGGACAGCCTTGAATCTAGTTTTAGGTAATAAAAGAGTCAATAAATTTACACTTAATATTCAACTGCAAAACACTTTAATTCATAAAGTATACAATGATTCCCACATCAGTGTACAAATAATACATGACTTAGTGATCCAATATCAGTCAATGACACATTTTGGCTTTTTTTTGTGGTTTTTAAAAAACAGTCCAAAAATATTGAAAAACATGCACAAATTTCATAGAAAACAATGAAAGAATGTCAATTGCGAATGGACATGTGTAGATTCGAATGTTGCTGATGTGGACCCCTCTCTCAACATTGCCTTACCCACCACAGGTTCCTCTCCCTTAAATCGTATACTTTTAGCAGAGATTGCTGACAAGAGTGCCACAAAATTCAAACCGAATAAAGTTAAAACAATTTACAAATCAACACGAGTGCCATGATATTTAATTTTAAGGAAAATCTTAGTCCACACATAAATAATCATATGATTCATATTAATGAAGGCACCGAAATTTCAGAATGTCCATTGGAATGAGTATCTCTTTGAAATCCATGTTGGTAAAGCCGAATAAATGATCTTACTAACTGTGAGCAGACCATCAAATTTATTTGAAATAAGGTTATAATTTTATAATAAGTATACATACCAAATCTAAACAAGATTGATCCGAATTAACTTGGTTCCTATTACCAACTTTTTCCTTCCTTGTCGAGTTCACAGTTTACTATCTGCTCCAGAATTCATAATGTGATGGAGTAACAATCTAATTATGGTTCTGATGAAAACTAATGCCTTACTCTCTTTTCCATTTTTCCATGAGAATTTCCTCCGAATTAACTTGGTTCCTATTACCAACTTTTTCCTTCCTTGTCGAGTTCACAGTTTACTATCTGCTCCAGAATTCATAATGTGATGGAGTAACAATCTAATTATGGTTCTAATGAAAACTAATGCCTTACTCTCTTTTCCATTTTTCCATGAGAATTTCCTTTCTGTGTGTTGGAGTTATTATATATATTTCTTGTAATCTTTTTCTTCTTGAAATAAAAGTTATGATTTTTCTATAAAAAACAATTGAATTATAAATTGTGAAAATTTGATATCATTAATCAAATAATATCAATATCAATATATTTATTTTTAAGTACTTAATTACAATATATTAAGTAGATTTTTGTTTGATAAATATAAATTTTAAATATCATTTAATAATAAAAGAATTGGAGGGCGGGGGTCCTGGCTCGATTGGCTAAAGCATCCTATTAGGTCACGAGGCCAAGTCTCCCCCTTCCCCATGGTATTGGAGGGTGTGTCGTGCCAACATCACTTGTCACGTGAAAAAATTTACTAGACACACTGCAATTTATAGGGGGGGCTACCTAACTCTTGTCTAAATAATAATAATAATAAAATAATTGAAATATGTTCATTTAGAGTTATTGTTCAACACAATTACATTGTATTCTATTTAAATATTAATTAGTTTAATTGTTAGATAGTCAATAACACTTTTATCCCTCATCCATGCCAAAATTTACCTTTCATTGTTGAACTAGATGATATTAACTATTATCGTGATAATCTTCCTTAGTATAATTGCCACTTCATTTTTTAATAGTCTACCAAAAATGTCCCCTTTCATATGATAAACAAGATAATGGCATTTAATATAAATATTACAAAATCAACTATATATATAAAAATTAATAGTTAATATCAAATTTTAAATAAGATTAGATTCGAACAAAAGATCTGATAATTTATTTATTATAAGCTACACAAACAATTTTATTTTAAAAAGATTAGATAAATGAAATTCTTGAGAGGTCCTAAAATATAAACTATATCACTAAAAATAGCTCACAAGGAGTAACTAGATTATAAAAATCTATAAAAAAAGTGACTCCAAGTTTATATGATACAAAAAAATTAGACTATCAGCACATTACATTATATAGTCACAAATTAAATCTACAATAAAGAAAGTATTAAACTTGAGGGGACATATTATCCACATCATATTTCTAGGTTTTACATGATTTCATGTTTGCATAGATTATGACGATCATACTACTTTCATGGTTCAACAACCTTATATATGATGACTTCATCCTCTTATCTTATTTTTCCAAACTAAAGGGCCTACCCCACACCACTTATAATTGTATAATAATATTTTACATCATAGCACGTACCATACTCAAGCTTATACTTAAATTTAGACTTAGATTTAGAAGTATAATTAGGCTAAACACATTGAACTACTTTTGGAAATTCTTTATTTTATGTTTGGAAAGAATGCAAATGTTTATGATTGTGCAATTTAATACCAAAAGAATAGAGATGTTTCTCAATTTTTAATGTAAATAAATTGTGAGGCATTATACTCATTACATATATATTATATTTATCTATCAATTTTAATTTTTATAGGTTTTACATTAAAATGCATGATTTATATTATTCACATGCACATTAAGGTGGGGACCATTCATTCTTCCAATGTCTATCTACTTGGAAAATCTATAAAATTTAATAATAAGACATCAAACCTAATTCATTCATCATATCAAGCATTCTTTCAATGTGTATTATTTTCTAAAAACCACGTAAAATTTATTCAATTCTTTCAATTAAAGGAAAATAAGTAAGACAATTTGTATTTTCTCATATAGTAACTCTTAGTAGCTTTAAATAATTTATGTTTTTTCTCAATGAATGGTAAAAATAATAGAGGTTATAGTTATTTTATAATGCCTTGTATTTGCCTACTTGAGATTTACATGTGGACCTTTTGGTCAAAGGGTTCATTTAACTTGTCAATTAAGTAGTTACTTTCTATGTTTTGAGGTGTAATGCCTTTGACACTTGTGCCTTGTCCTTTGTTTATTTTTATTTGGTTCTATGATTATTATTATTAGTGCTGATATTTCATTGTGCCACCAAAGTATTTTCAAATAGGTTAAATGTATTGTTACTTAGACAATGGTCTATAAATGTTATGTTGTGACTTTTATATATTTGATTTATATAATGGTATCTATTATCCTTCCTTTTGTATGAAAGGTATTTATTCTTCTTCTTTATCATTTTTCCTTTTCTTCCTAATCTCTTTGTTGTAAGTGAGCATTGCCCATTGTGAAATAAATTTTTCTTTCCCTGCATATTAAAATAAATAATATTGAATTATAAATTGATAAATGGTGTAGCCTTGTTTAAAGTTTTTATTTTTATATTTATCTTTACTTACATTATTTTTTAATATATTTGATTTGATCTCATTTATATATGCACATACTCTTATACATTTATCACTAATAGTTATTTATTATGTCTATCATTACAACCATATCTATATAGTCACTTTCTATCTCTATATTTGCACCTCCTTGTCCTAAGAAAATCTTGTTGCATGTGGTTTTTTCTTGGTAACATCTAGAACCGATCCTTAAAATTTAAAAATTCTAAATTCAAAATTTCCCAACACCTAGACATTTTCACTAGAAATTGTAAGTGAACTTGGTACAAATTTTCATTAGCACACAATAATTTGGTGCTACATCAATTTTAGCAGTACACATGTAGCTAGATTGATCTTGCGCATCACAGAGTGATTTCAAATGCTAAGACATTTTCATGAAGCATGGGATCAATCCTGCACAACACAAATTTAATGCACATGAGATTCTTACGACTATTTTAGAACCCCCATTAGACCAAATTTATAATTATAAGTGAATGGTAAAAAAAACAAGCAAGCATGTTTCTCCAAGAGGATATGAATCAGTAGACCATGTCACATATATAAGTTACTTCTTGAAAAATGTTATAGTATTTTAGTAGGATCATCATCTCATAAATGTACATTCATACTCAAGATGCAATCAAAATTTGTATGAATTCTAATTCCTAATTATTAAATCTAACAAAATAATATACATTGAACGAATGCTTGATATGATGAATCAATTAGGTTTGATTCCTAATTATTAAATTTTATAGATTTTCTAAGTAGATACACATTGGAAGAATGCATGATAAGATGGATCAATTGGGTTTGATACGTAATTATTGAATCTAACAAAATATATTTAAGCCCTATCATAATTATTTTCATAATGATGTCATGAAACTTCACAAAACCACATCTTTACAATACATTCAATAAAAAATAAGCTTAGAAATATTCATAACCCCACAATTATAATTCATCTATTAAAACACATCACAAAATCAACTTTACTTCTTGAATCCACCTTTCGCTATGTAAGAATGGACCTCCTCATTAGAGAACGACTTCAATACCAACATTTTAAATTACCAAAGGTATCCTATTTGCCACTCCACAAGGTGACTTAATACCAAAGGCTTTCATATTACCATAATTTCCTTGAACCAATAACATGGAAGAGTATGAAGCTTTAATCACAAGACTAAAAATGGCCATTCAATGGAACCTCACTCAACTACAAGTCTATGGGGATTTCCAACTTATCATCAAAAATTAAAAAAGAGAGTTTTAAACAAAGTATGATAACCTCCTCCCCTACAAACATATGGTAGATAGATTCAAAATTAATTCAACAATATAAAGTTTGAATAGGTTCCTCATCTCAAAAATGAAGTTGTTGATGTCATGGCTACTATTGGATTCTCTTTCAATAAGAAAAATAAGATAGATAGGGTAGGGTTCTACAATTTCAAACAAAGCATCTAGATCCTCAATAGAATTTAGCCTCACAAAACTCATAGCCGGAGATGTAATAGCTTCATATCCTTCAACACATCCAAAGAATTATAAAAACACATATTTAAATTACCTTTGAGTTGATCCTACTATAGATGTCAACTTTGGCATGGTGTATACCAAGGAAACTAGTCTTAATGTCATATCATATAGGATTTTTTGCCTCACTATATATTATATAATTATGCTTAGTGATAGTTTAATGAGCCTCCAAGTGCAATAAGGTATCCAAATTATATTTAAGTTCAACATTATTTTGTTATTTATATTTAATTACCATGTGATTAACTTTAGGAAACAACTAGCTTGGCCTCATAGTTGCTAAAGAAGAAAAAATGATTGTCCTCTCTTATGTATTGGGTTTCTATTATCCACTACTTGATTATCAAATTTGGTCCATCATCCTAAGTTGACATTCCAAAAGATTAGGTATTGGCTTGTCTTTTAAGTAGGCACTTCCAATTGGCTACTTCCTTCAGATTTTCTTCCTTCAAGAGCTACTTCCAAATAGTACATTTTATATTATGTGTCTTTTGATATAATAGTTATGATTTCAAATTTATCTCTCAATGCCTTAACATTTCCATAAAACGTTGGTATAATTTAGCATAAATAAATATTGAAAAAGTGGTAGAAATTTGAGTTGATGGCACACATGGAGGCAAAGTGGCGGCGAAATGGTGAGGCACAAAGGTTTGATGGCGATTCCCAAGGGGAGAATGGAGCGGGAAGGTTGCAACATCAGACAAACATTGTAGGAATCTGGCGTCAATGGAGATGGGAAAGAGATTCAAAAGCTGACATCCTGATGGAAAAAATTCAACATCAAGCAAACACCGAGCAATGGTGAACCCTTGATGAGAAAGGTCAATGGAGAAGGAATTATTTGGATCATGGGAGAAGAGGGAGGATGTGATATAATAACCCTAATTTTTGTAGACCTAGACAACAAGGTCAAAGGTGATGAAATCATCAAGGTTTTAGAGGTATGGGTGTTGAACAAAGAGGTGGTCAGAACCCTAGGTGGGGTAAAAATAGGAACAATTGGTACAACAATGATAGACACCAAGATTTCAACCTCCCTCCCAAAAACCCTAACTTTCCAGAGTAGCAAAACGCTGGAGAAAACATGGGTGGATTTGCTTTGGGAGGCTACACTAGGAAAATAGTAGTGTTATGCCGAAAAAATATTCAAGCGGAGATCTCACAACTGGAGAACCTAGCTTTACTGGCTAAATGGTATGGAAACAAACTAAATTGGGAGAGTTTGAAGACATGGTGGTGAGGAAAATGGGGAGATGATTTAGATTTTAAATCCCTTGCCAATGGATATATTTTGTGGTGATGTGTCCTATGGATATAAGGGAGGAGATACTAAATGGAATCTGGATATTGGATGGATGTAGATTCTACATTCAATGATGGAGGGTTGGCTTTGATCCACTGCGACACCAGATGGAGACCTTGCAAGATTGGTATAAGCTATCAAATTTTCCATTGGAGTACTAGGATCCAAAGATCCTGGAAGAAATTGGTGACAACCTAGGAAATTTCTTGTGTGTTGAAGAGAGGATGGAACTGATGGTTTTGGATTGCATATTAAAAATATGTGTGGTGAATGCCCCCAATAGACTCATTTGGAATGAGATTGGATTGATCTTAGAGCAAGGCGAATGGAAGCAAGCCATGATTATGGATTCTTTCACCATTGACACTCTGGTTAAAACTTTGGGATGGCGCCTCCCCAATAAACTATAAAGAGATATGGTGGAGAACAACGACCCTATGTTTTCCAATTTGCATTCCCCGATTGGTGAAGAAATGGTTCTACCTAACTCAGATGCCAGTGGCTTCCAGCCAAAAGAAAAGGAGATGCAGGACGAATCGTGAGCTGTGGGAAATATGGGTGGCTCTTTAGGGGATATTGGAAATGTCGAGGCACTGGATCAAAAGCTCTCTAAAGCAATTGGGATGTTGGAAATTTTTTTTTGGAAAGAGGATTTGGATTCTCTAATTGAAGTTGGGAAGGAATTGACAGAATTGGCAGAGGCTGCAAAGAGTGGACCCCTCCACATAAAAGAGGATGAGGTATTCAAAGACTAGTTAAATGGTCAAGATCAAGAACATATTGATCCCAACCTAATGGTTGTTGAATCAAAAAAAAAAAAAAAAGAGGAAGAAGGTGGACCCTCCATTGGCACAAGTGTAGGGTAAGCTTGGCAAAGGACAAAAAGAGGCTCTCATTTTTTCCATGGATTGCGATGATTGTAAGAAGAGAGGCAAGATACCAAATCAAGAAAAGTTGAAATGGGATGGAACAGTGAATGGACAACTGAAAATCAATGCAATGCTCAAAGTAGGGAAGGGTGATCCCCTTCTTGAATAGCCATGAAAATCATTTCATGGAATGTTAGGGGCCTTAATGCCCCTAATAAGCGATGCCTACTTAGGCATCAATTAGAATGCAGCTAAATATCTGTATGTTACAAGAAACTAAGCTCGATGAATAGGAGAAGACTAACCTCAGGAAGAAAATGAAGATGTGGAGATTGATCGGGGTTAATGTCGATGGCCCTTTAGGCGGCCTATTGATTCTCTGGAAGCCTCAATCGTAAATCATAGAAGAAATAGCTACAAGTCGATTTTGGATTGTGTGTACTTGGTTAAGAAGCTTGGCATCAAATTTATGCGTTTTACTTGTTAATGTCTATGGTCCAAACAATTGTATCCAAAAGTGACAAACTTGGTGTGAACCAGACAATATTTGTGGTTTCCTACTTTCAAATTTTGTGTACTAGGTGGGGATTTTAATGCAATTCTAAAGTCATCAGAAAAGAAAGGGGGTGTTAGTAGAAAATTGCAATCCCAAGAGGATTTTGAACGATTTGTGGAGAGGAAAATGTTGATTGATTTTCCTACAGGAAATGGTCAATACACTTGGACCAACAGGTGGACTTGTTTCTGCAGCATTGCTAAGAAGATTGATAGATTTTTATTCAAAGGTGATCTTCATTTATTCCCATTTACCTTGGAATGTTAGATTCTACCTGGATCCAGGTCAGACCATTTTTTGGTGGTGCTGGAGATAGTTGGGGAGAGGGGGCCAGCCAGGTGTCCCTTTAAGTTCAAGAACATCTGGTTCAAAGATCCAAACTTCTTTCATCTTATTAAGTTGTGGTGGGAAGAGTGCCATCCTAGTGGGACAAAGATGTTTTGTATTGCCTCTAAGCTGAAAGTAATAAAATAGAATCTAAAAAGATGGAATAAGGAATGCTTCAAAAACTTTTTTCTTGGAGAAATAGAGGTGTGAAGAGGCGCTAAAGGAGCTCTCAGAGAAGATCATTACAGATGGAATGGACAATCAACATTTCTTGGAAGAAAAGGAATTATTGAAGAATTTGAATGATCTATTGGAAAAGGAGGAAATATTTTGGAGGAAAAAATATAGAGAAGTTTGGCTTAGTGCTGGGGATAAAAACATGAAATTCTTCCATAACTCCACCAAGCTACATAGGGAAATCAACATAGTAACTTGTATTAAATCAAGGGACGGTCGATCTTTGTAAAAAAATGATGATGTTAGATAGGTTGTGGTTGAACATTTCCAAAACTTGTTAAATGATGAGTTAGGGTCCAATTTAAGTGGTCAACGAGATCTCCTAAATGGCATTCCTAGGCTGGTCACAGACCCTTAGAATGAAATGTTGAACAATAAATTCACAAATCAGGAAATCAAAATGACTCTTTTTCAATTACACCTAGACAAAGCCCTAGGCCTGGATGGCTTCCTCGCTAGCTTTTTTCAGAAATGTTGGGATATCATGGGCAAGGATATCACTGATTCCATTACGAATTCCAAAAGTTTAGGTCAAGTGCTCAAGGAGATCAACACAACTTTCATTGTTTTAATTCTAAAAAAGGAGAAACCTGATACTTTGGATGAGTATAGGCCGATTTCCCTTTGTAAACTATCTATAATATTTTGGAAAAGGTGGTGGTGAACAAGATTAAGCTACTTCTTCTAGACATCATATTGGAAGAACAAATTGGTTTTGTTCTGGGTAGGTCAATTCTAGATGGGGTAATAATTGCTCAGGAAGCCATCCATTCAGTGCAAACAAAAAAGAAACAGGCCATGCTTATTAAGATTGACATAAAAAATGCTTACGATAAGGTGAATTGACATTTTCTTTTCAAGGTGCTGGAAGGGTTTAGTTTTGACAGAGATTGGTTGAACTGGATCTTTGGTTGGGTAGCCTATCTAGGTACTCAGTCCTCTTGAATGGTTCCCTTGAAGGATTCTTCAATGCATCAAGGGGCCTTCATCGGGGGGATCCCATCTCCCCCTTCTTGTTTATCATTATGGCTAAAGCCCTTAAGAGGTCCATTTCGAGTGCATGGCACTCTGGAAAGGTGGAAGGGTGTAGATCACTAGAAGATTGTCAGAAGCCACACATCAACAATTTGTTGATGATGCCATGCTGTCTAGGAGTGACCAAAATAAGGAGGCAAGGAATTTCATGGAAATTTTTGATAGATACTTGGCCTCGAGTTAGGAAGTTAGCCTTGAGAAATCAGAAATTTCCTTCTTTAACACTTCAACAAGGAGAGAAGCTCAAAATTTGAAAATATTGAAGTTCAAAACGGGCAACCTACCCTGTAAATACCTCAGACTACCTCTGGAAAAAGGTGTTCAACTAGGAAAAATTTGGGACAACCTTGTTGATAAGGTGGGTAATAGAATCACTTTGTGGAAGAATCATTGGCTCTCTTGGGTGGGTCTCTTAACCAAACTCAAATTGATGATTTTGGCTTTACCTGCCTACCTTATTTCATGCCTGCTGATTTCCATAGGTGCAAGTAAAGAGCTGAATAGAAATATGAAATCCTTTTTTTGGAAAGGTGCCTCAGACCAATATAAATATCCCTGGATTAAATGGAAGAAATTTTGTTAGAGCAAAGAAAAAGATGGAACAGGGATGAAGAATCTTCTCCAAAACAAAGCAGTAAGAGCAAAACTTGTCTGGTTAATTCACACAAAACATAACTTGAAATGGGTTAAAATATTATAATCCAAATACCTTGGTGGGGATGGAAACAACATTTTCATCTCCAGTACTCTTCCTAAGGGATCCAAGATTTAGAATTTTATATGCACTTGCAGGGATTTGGTTTTGAATTTCCTAACTTGGGAGATCAAGGATGGTAGAACATTAAATTTTTGGGAAGATTCTTGAGACAGTTATCCCAAATTGGCAAGCAAATTTGAGTTTGAAAACATCAAACTCCTAAAACAACAGGCATGGGGAGATAAGTTAAGAGATTATATAGTGATTACACATTGGGATGGTTGTATAATTTCCCAGTGGAAGAGTCTAAGAGATCTTGGTTTGGATTCAGATGTGGCGAAAGCATTTGATAGAATGTTATGTGAACACAACATATGCCTTAGGGAGGGACAAGACACTCTTCATTGGGATGCCTCTCCTACTAGCACTTATAATGAAAAGGAAGGCTACAAGATGCTTTTGGGCCTATGGGTTGGGGAAGCAAGGCTGCCCAATAAAATTTGTTGGAATTCAGTGTGCCTACCCAAAGTTGACATGTTCACCTGGGCGACATCTCAAGGTTGTTCCTTAACTGTTGATAGGTTCACTAAAATGAGCTTTCATGGTCCATCAAGATGCATCCTTTGTAAATAGAATGAAGAGACAAGCGATCACCTCTTACTGAATTTCCCTTTTACTCAGGATTGTTGGAATTGGTTGAGCTAGCTAAGCTACAATGGAAGACTTCACTCCCAAATAATCTCTTTGATTGGCTTCTTGGGTGGCCTCTCATTCACAAACATACATTATATCATAGTTTGTGGGTCTATGGTCCTTTGATGTTGATTTTGGAAGTTTGGAAAGAGAGAAATAGACACATATTTTAGAATAAAGACATGCCTATCTAGTCCCTCCATCATAAGATTGAGGCATGCTTGGTCGAGCTGGTTAACTCAAGGGCGAAGGACTTCCCTAGTAAGAACACTACGTTCACTGAATGGGATGAAAAAATGTGTCAGTCATGGAATGGCTTGAGGATTCCTCCCTTCTCTGGGGAGGGTAGTTCAAGGGCATAAGAAAATAGAAAGAACGTCAAATGAATGCCCCTAGATTGGGGTTGGTACAAAATGAACTTTGATGGCACCTCCATAAATCCTAGTGTATCTAGGGCTGGATGTATTATCAGAGACTAGAATAGCAAGATTATGGGGAAATTGGCTCTAGATCTCTCCTAGTAGGAACAAACATGGCTGAATTGTAGGCAGTGATATTGGGATTGAAACTGTGCCATAATTTGAAAATTAAGAAAGAGGTGATTGAAGGCGACTCATCGCTAGTGATAAAAGCTCTTCGCTCTCGGAGGATGTTAAATTGGAAACTATTTGCAAGGCTAGAAATTGCCTTGGGACCAATGGATAGGTTTAAGTTGGTGACAATAAACCATATACTCAGAGAAGGAAACACCAAGACAGATGCACTCTCTAAAATTAGGGTGCGGATGGTATCTCAGTAATAGAGAAATTTGACTAAGACAACATTCGTGGGTCATTTGGTGGGTGCTTTCCCCCACACTGATGTGGGAGGGCCAAGAAATCATTGAATTGGAATCACTTGAGAGTTAAAAATGTAGAGTATGACCCTTTCCTAATCAATATTTGACACAAAAATAAGGGATGACATTGGTATTGCTACGTCAACGTTGGTCACATTGTGGTTGTCATAATGAATAAGAAAGGTTATACAAATCCCACCTTATGGGAGTTTGATACATCACTTCAAATATGGCCTTGGTAACTACAACAAGAATGTGATCTTGCAATGTCAGGTTGGCTATTCACACGACAAGTTCATTACATGCCTTCACAATTATGAATTGATTTGATTGACACCTCCATTTCATTGCTTTAATTCTGGTGTGGGAAATCTTTCTCTCCTCATCGGTGTTAAGTATTTTTCTCTACATCGTTGTTAAGGAGTGCTCTGGGGTTGTGATAGAGGAAAGATCTAAGTTATTTGTGAAATTGTCTCCTGAGATGATGCCCAACATTGGGGTGGATACCCCTATACATTTGGTAGCTCGGTGTGGGATATGTCGTTGCATGGGGAGATAACTGAGCAACGACTCAAGAGGATCTTAAAGAAGTATGATCCACTCATTCTTGTTGCAGTTAAAATGATCCTGGGCAAGGGATTTATGAGCAATGGAGAAACCAAGCAGGTAAATCCTCATATCTCCTCTAGATTCGTGGCGGTGTTGTTGGCAATCAGTATGGGAAATAAAGAAGCGAAAATTCTGGTTAAGAAGCTCTTTCATGCAAAATGGTTGGTGGCTTTGGAGGAAATTCTCACCATTTCCTCCCTCAGGTTGGGTGTGTCGAGGCCTCATGACCTGCCCACATACTATGTGCCTGGCGAGGTGGTGAAGTTTTATCCCTTCATATTTGATTTGAAGGGTATGGCCTTGGTGGAGCATAAATAACTTGAAGCAGCAGGGGTTGATTTCTTTCAATAGACACTCGACCTCTCCTAGTCTTTCAACCGATGCAGGGTTCTAGACTTTAGGGCGTTCGTTGTTGCAAATGGTTTCCTAGGTTAGTTAATGTCTGTTAAAAAAGGATGCTAAATTAGGTTGCTATAGTATCGGGTATGGTTTATGGTAGATGTTGCTTGTATTGCTTGGGGATTCTAGGAATTTTGGTAATGTCTTATTCCCATTTTGTTGGACCCTACGTGGTCATTATAGGCAATTTCTATTTCTTAGGTGCAGTTTGTTGATGAACTGGTGGTTACTCCATGGTGGACTCTCTGTAATCTTTTTGCTAAATTAGTATAAACTTACTGCTTATGAATAATTTTTTTTTGAACAAATATGTCATAATTTAACATGAATTAAACTGAAATAAAAAATATATATACTTCATATGATTGTCATCATGCTCAAATTTTTTTATTAATTCATACTAGTTATGAAATTTTAATAGAGAAATAGTCACATGTTATCATAATACAATCATATACCTAACTATGACTACCATCATGGAAAGAAATATTGCAAGAAATCAATTTATAACATGTTATTGTTTGTTTCTCGACCATTCTAAAGTGATTATACATTCAAAATTTAAATTTTTTAAGTTGGAAAATATGCAAAAAAGGAACAAATTATCTTTTATATTAATTTAAATTATATATGAAGTGTAGAATAATTATGTACACATAAATTTTTTGCATATATGTCAACTCAGAACATTTATTGCAAAATGTGGCATATTCCATCTCAAGGTCTATATATAATGTGTATGTCAAATAGCTACGTATCAAATCCTAATTGTCCAATTAACCATATGTCTCAAGTGAATCCTAAACAAGTTGTGGTGGATCATCAAAATATAGCCTCTTCATGCAACTTGATGGATGCAATGTGACTACACAATAACAAGTCAAACCATAAATTTGATTAATTAGCTCAATGGTAAATAAATTAGACGACTGAATAGAAACTTATCTATTATAATTTATAAATTTCAAATTAACATATAAATTAGACAAAATTGATTGAAGTTCATTTCATAATTTTTTTACCATCTCTAATTTGCATTACATTCATTGTTATTGTTGCCTGGTTAAATCTCTAGAAAAAGGTAACATGCATTGTTGAGTGTTTTGTTGATCATCTAAAGATGCTATAACATGCACATTTAATACACCAACTTAGATATAATTAATTTACAAAGTAAAGACTCAAATTAGATTGAACTTTATTTTGTAATATATTTACCATCTCCTATTTGTATTGCATTATCCATTGTTTTTCTTTTCTGGTTAAGATCAATAGAAAAAAGGTGGCATATTCTTGAGTATTTTGTTGATCATTTGAAGCTACAATTACATGCACATTTAACACAATAACAAAGGTAGAGTGTTCAAGTGTAAAAGTACCTTCTTGTTGCAATATTATTGTTTTTGTAGGGTTTGCAAAGCTCCATCCTCTTGGAAAGGCATAGCCTCTCATCATCTTCTCCTCTTAGCCTTGAGTGCTAGCAGAAGGAAAGGTGATATTGCTCTTGTTATTTATTTGCATCATTGTATTATAGAGTATCATTCAGTCTGACTTTCCACTCTATTTGATAGTGTCTTTCCTTTCTCTTCTTTATCAATTTATCCATCTTGTTGCATATTTGGCTATCCGTGGAGGTGAGAACACCAAAACAAGGGTCTGGCTGAGGTAGACCTCAAAACACAACCCAACACTTTTTCTATTTCCACGTGAGAAAGTGTTGATTCATCTGTTTGGAGTTATAGTTGAAGGATTGGATTTCATGGGTGGAAAGGTATCTTTTCCTTGTCCTTATTTTTCATTTTCATACTAGAATAGCTTTTCAATATTCTTCTTGTTGTACTTTCTACTTTCTATATTTTATCTATCAAACTATGAAACCTCAATTCACTCAAGTCATAAGTAGGTTCTTTGTTTTTTTTGGTTGCTTATAAGACCTCTTTCCATATAGGATGCTAGTGTGTCCCTGAGATGCCAACACACCGTATTAGAGTTTGGTTCTCGCGCTGCCATCCTTAGACGGTGAGTTATCTAGTTTTTAGTCTAAAACCTTTGTGCTCGAGTCACCTGGTTCTGGATACACCTATTTTTAGTAGAGGGGAAATAGTGTGCTATTGAACCTTCCTTTTCAACCTCTCTCTCAACCTATCAAATAACCTAAGGTAGTTTAGGGTAGTTCGTTCCTTGGGGCTCTCCCATGACCTAGAGCCTCATGGGTGATGAATCCTGCTTCTCTAATTTTTTGGTGAACTTGACATGAAATCCTTGTTTTCATTTCTCGATATTAGAGAATCTTTCTCTTGTGTCCTAGGTGTGTTGTATATTTGTGTATCACAAAGCATGCAACTTTGTGACCTAGTCTACAACCCCTAGATATGTAGGTAAGACTCTTGGATATTCAAAAACGAAACCTAGGTAGGTCAATGTCTACTAGCACAATCTTCTACATCATTTGAGTTAGTTCCATCTGAGTACATGAACATGATTTCATTCACGCGTATCCCTCCTAAAAATGTGAGTGCTACACCAGACATAACATTCACCTCACATGATGAACCTCTTAATAACGAGCCTTCCCCACTATACATTCTTTCCTAGATCAATGAAAATTCCATAACCGATGTCTTAGTTGATTTGACGAGTCGGGTTAATGTGATAATAGAGGAGACTCTATTTATAAACAACTTAGACAAGGAGAGATACAAAGAGTCAGATATCACTCTCCATACACATGATAGACTCTCTATTGCCTCTATGGGCTCTATTTCTTTGTCATTCTTGGTAGGACCCAAGGTTGTTGATGTTTCATTTGTTATCATTCCAAAGTTTGACCTATTTCGAGTAAGGATAGGTATCCCCTAGCCAGCCTCTGTGAACAGTGTCACCTCTGTGGTTCATAAATGTTTAAAA
This sequence comes from Sequoia sempervirens, assembly GCA_007258455.2. Classification (NCBI taxonomy): domain Eukaryota; kingdom Viridiplantae; phylum Streptophyta; class Pinopsida; order Cupressales; family Cupressaceae; genus Sequoia; species Sequoia sempervirens. Next base: position 18,212 of record VDFB02262455.1, read on the forward strand.
TTCCCTCATGAAGGCACCATACATTGGCTTTAAAATACAGTGTCACGTGGGGGATTTTTATTAGATCACTTTTGGCTTGCCCCAATCAGAGCTCTCCCTCCTAGGGGAGATTTGTGGAGCCCCTCTAGTTGTGACACTCTATTTTTAGTTTGATTCAGTTTGATAGATTGATGCTTTAGTTGATTATGATACTATGTTGTTCATTTTCTGATATGACTCCGATATTATGTTGTTTTTATACTTCATGGATGATAATTTTGACATCTTGATCATCTGGTTGTGTTTGTGTGATGATATTGTGATAGACATGTACGTCATATGGATTATGTTGCTTATGAGTTTTTATGTGGTTATCATGCTGAAGTGGTTGTTTGTAATATATGTTGCTCATCGGTTTTGGTGAAGAAGACAGTGTAGCATTACTCATTCATGAGTACCTTGCTATGCTATGATTCTTCTTCACGGTGTGTTTTCTGATATAAGTTTATATGTTTAACAATCATGTTTCACGCAGATACAGGTACCGGGTATTGGCTCCACCTGCTTGTCAGGTCTGAGCATACCCTAATCCAATGAAATTATGTTGATCCAGAGATAGTGTCAGGTCCTTATTAAGCCATTGTTCTTCATTGAATGAGTATCTTTGGTCACCTGTTGTTGTTGTCTAGTTCGTTTCTATTGTGTCGTATTTGTCTATATGGTTTTGTTTGTGAAATTCATTATTGTAGAACTTAAATGATTAATTACTTTTAATATTAGTTTAAATGTTTGTGTTTATATTTATTAATTTAAATTAAATAAGTTATTTATTTTAAAAGTGAAGGTTAATTATTGCAAAAGTATTTAATTAAATATAATTGTTGACTTAGTTGTACAAATGGGATTTACATGGAAGGAAAATATTTTAAAAGATGTTGTTTTCAATATGTTATGGATTTTTTGATTTGGAGTTGAAAATATGATATGAAGTTAAAAGGGTAAGTTAGAATTGATTGATCAATTTTGAATGCATAATTGACTATCAGTTAAGCTTCATGATTGAGAGTTAATTAAATGCATTAATATCTTTTGGGGGTTGCAATTTTTGATTCACGACAATATTCTGGAAGAATTCTACATGACAGTAGTTTTTTTTTTAAAATTCTGGCACGACTATTGTTCTGGAAAAAGTTTTCATCTCAGATTTTGTTTGCAAGCATATTATTGGGCTGGATTGTTTAGGATTTCGTCACCAAATAACCAATGTTTTGAGCAGGATTGACAAAATCTTCATAATTTAATTCAGCTCAGCTATCAAGCTTAACTAGGTTTTCTTCTTTTGGTTTTCTTGTAAATTCTTGAGTAAAATGTTGTGGAAAATAATTTATTTACCAAATCTACACATGCAACAGAGAAATCATTAGAACAAGTTTTCAAATTTTATACAAAACATAGTAAAACAATGATGCAAAAAAAATTAAAAAATCAGGAAATTATAATTTAATATATGATGGAAATTGGCTTTGGATCTCCCTTAGTTGTGCATTGATTTATTGAAATTTCCAATTCAGAGTTAAGAACGGAATCTGAAATCACCTTATTTTCATTGTTGGGAAGATTATTTATACTTAGTGGAATTCGCCTATAACAATGGGTATCAAAGTTCCATAGGTATGCCTCCTTTTCAGGCACTGTATGGACATGCTTGTCGTACTCCATTGAGTTGGGATCGACTTGAGGATAGAGTTCTACTTGGTCCTGAGATGCTTCGAGATATGGAGCAACAAGTTGATCGCATCAAAGAGCATTTGGTAGTGGCACAAGATAGACAAAAGAAGTATGTAGATGCGCATAGAGTGGATCAAAAATTCTCTATTGGCGACAGGGTTTTTCTTCGAGTGCGATAGCGCAAGAGTCCAATCCATTATGTAAAAGGCTCTAAGCTTGTGCCTCGATTTGTTGGACCATTTGAGATTTTGGAGAGGATTGGTCCTATGGTATATCGACTTGCTTTACCGCCCAGTTTATCAGGCATTCATGATGTCTTTCATGTATCAGTTCTTAGACCAATTATCATCCTGACATTTCACATGTGCTCGATTGGAATGTGTTACAGGTAGAGGATGGGCAACTAGCTTTGGAGCTCATGGGCATTCTTCAGCGTCAGAAGCTCACCCTTAGGGGTCGAGATGTTGATCATGTCAGGATCCAATGGGATCCTAGCGATGAGGCGTCAGCTACTTGGGAGGATGCGATGCACATGCATGAGCTTTATCCTTATCTATTTGCAGGCTTCCAGGAGTAAGCCTAATCTTAGGGGGGAGGATGTAGAGCCCCTTCAGTTGTGACACTCTATTTTTAGTTTGATTCAATTTGATAGATTGATGCTTTAGTTGATTATGATACTATGTTGTTCATTTTCTGATATGACTGATATTATATTGTTTTTATACTTCGTGGATGATACTTTTGACATCCTGATCATCTGGTTGTGTTTGTGAGATGATATTGTGATAGACACATACATGATATGGATTATGTTTCTTATGAGTTTTTATGTGGTTATCATGCTAAAGTGGTTGTTTGTGATATATGTTGGTCATCAATTTCGGTGAAGAAGACAGTGTAGCATTACTCATTCGTGAGTACCCTGCTATGCTGTGATTCTTCTTCACAGTGTGTTTTATGATATAATTTTATATGTTTAACAATCATGTTTCATGTAGATACAGGTATCAGGTATTGGCTCCACCTGCTTGTCAGGTCTGAGCGTACCCTAATCCAATGAAATTATGTTGATATGGAGATAGTGTAAGGTCCTTATTAAGCCATCGTTCTTCATTGAACGAGTATCTTTGGTCACTTGTTGTTGTTGTCTAGTCCATTTTTGTTGTGTCGTATTTGTCTGTATGGTTTTTTTTGGGAAATTCATTATTGTAGTTAAATGATTAATTGTTTTTAATATTAGTTTAAATGTTTGTGTTTATATTTATCGTTTAATTTATTAATTTAAATTAAATAAGTTATTTATTTTAAAAGTGAAGTTTAATTATTGCAAAATTATTTAATTAAATATAATTGTTGACTTAGTTGTACAAATGGGATTTACATGGAAGGCATATATTTTAAAAGATGTTGTTTTCAATATGTTATGGATTTTTGGATTTGGAGTGGAAAATGTGATTTGAAGTTAAAAGAGTAAGTTAGAATTGATTGATCAATTTTGAATGCATAATTGACTATCAATCAAGCTTCATGATTGAGAGTTAATTAAATGCATTAATATATTTTGGGGGTTGCAATTTTTGATTCACGGCAATATTCTGGAAGAATTCTACACGACAGCAGTTTTAAATTTTTTTTTTTGGCATGGCTATTGTTTTGGAAAAAGTTTTCATCTCAAATTTTTTTTGCAAGCATATTATTGGGCTAGATTGTTTAGGATTTTGTCACCAAATAACCAGTGTTTTGAGCAGGATTGACATAATCTTCATAATTTAATTCAGCTCAGCTATCAAGCTTAACCAAGTTTTCTTCTTTTGGTTTTCTTGTAAATTCTTGAGTAAAATTTTGTGGAAAAGAATTTATTTACCAAATCTACACATGAAACAGAGAAATCATTAAAACAAGTTTTCAAATTTTATAGAAAACATAGTAAAACAATGATGCAATTTTTTTTTTCTTCAGGAAATTATAATTTAATATATGATTGAAACTGGCTTTGGATCTCCCTTAGTTGTGTGTTGATCTATTGAAATTTCCAATTTAGAGTTAAGAACGAAATTTGAAATAACCTTATTTTCATTGTTGGGAAGATTATTTATACTTAGTGGAATTTGCCTATAACAATGGGTATCACAGTTCCATAGGTATGCCTCCTTTTTAGGCACTGTATGGACGTCCTTGTCGTACTCCGTTGAGTTGGGATCAACTTGAGGATAGATTTCTACTTGGTCCTGAGATGCTTCAAGATATGGAGCAATAGGTTGATAGCATCAAAGAGAATTTGGTAGTGGCACAAGATAGACAAAATAAGTATACCGATGCGCATAGAGTGGATCGACAGTTCTCTATTGGCGACATGGTTTTTCTTCAAGTGCGACCGTGCAAGAGTCCAATTCGTTATGGAAAAGGCTCTAAGCTTGTGCCTTGATTTGTTGGACCATTTGAGATTCTGGAGAGGATTGGTCCTGTGGTGTATCAACTTGCTTTACCACTCAGTTTATCACGCATTCATGATGTCTTTCATGTATCAGTTCTTAGACCTTATCATCCTGACATTTCACATGTGCTCGATTGGAATGCGTTACAGGTAGAGGACAGACAACTAGCTTTGGAGCCTGTGGGCATTCTTCAGCATTGGAAGCTCACCCTCAGGGCTCGAGATGTTGACTAGGTGAGGATCCAATGGGATCCTAGTGATGAGGCATCAACTACTTGGGAGGATGCAATACACATGAATGAGCTTTATCCTTATCTATTTGTAGGCTTCCAGGAGTAAGCCTTATCCTAGGGGGGGAGGATGTAGAGCCCATCCAGTTGTGACACTCTGTTTTTATTTTGATTTAGTTTGATAGATTGATGCTTTAGTTGATTATGATACTATGTTGTTCATTTTCTGATATGACTCCGATAGTATGTTGTTTTTATACTTCGTGGATGATACTTTTGACATTCTGATCATTTGGTTGTGTTTGTGTGATGATATTGTGATAGACACGTACGTGATATGGATTATATTGCTTATGAGTTTTTATGTGGTTATCATGCTGAAGTGGTTGTTTGTGATATATGTTGGTCGTCAGTTTCGGTGAAGAAGATAGTGTAGCATTACTCATTCGTGAGTACCTTGCTATGCTGTGATTCTTCTTCACGGTGTGTTTTCTAATATAAGTTTATATGTTTAACAATAATGTTTCATGCAGATACAGGTACCGGGTATTGGCTCCACCTGCTTGTCAGGTCTGAGCATACCCTAATCCAATGAAATTATTTTGATCTAAAGATAGTGTAAGGTCCTTATTAAGCCATCATTCTTCATTGAACGAGTATCTTTGGTCACCCGTTGTTGTCTAGTCTATTTTTGTTGTGTCGTATTTGTCTGTATGGTTTTGTTTGGGAAATTCATTATTGTAGTTAAATGATTAATTGGTTTTAATATTAGTTTAAATGTTTGTGTTTATATTTATCGTTTAATTTATTAATTTAAATTAAATAAGTTATTTATTTATAAGTGAAGGTTAATTATTGCAAAAGTATTTAATTAAATATAATTGTTGACTTAGTTGTGCAAATGGGATTTACATGGAAGGAAGATATTTTAAAAGATGTTTTCAATATGTTATGGATTTTTTGATTTGGAGTTGAAAATGTGATCTGAAGTTAAAAGAGTAAGTTAGAATTGATTGATCAATTTTGAATACATAATTGACTATCAGTTAAGCTTCATGATTGAGAGTTAATTAAATGCATTAATATCTTTTGGGGGTTGCAATTTTTGATTCACGACAATATTCTAGAAGAATTTTGCACGATAACAGTTTTTTTAAATTTTTTTTGGCACGGCTATTGTTCTGGAAAAAGTTTTCATCTCAAATTTTGTTTGCAAGCATATTATTGGGCTAGATTGTTTAGGATTTCGTGGCCAAATAACTAGTGTTTTGAGCAAGATTGACAAAATCTTCATAATTTAATTCAGCTCAGCTATCAAGCTTAACCAAGTTTTCTTCTTTTGGTTTTTCTTGTAAATTCTTGAGTAAAATGTTGTGGAAAAGAATTTATTTACGAAATCTGCACATGCAATAGAGAAATCATTAGAACAAGATTTCAAATTTTATAGAAAACATAGTAAAAAAAAAGAAAATCAAGAAATTATAATTTAATATATGATTGAAACTGGCTTTGGATCTCCCTTAGTTGTGTGTTGATCTATTGAAATTTCCAATTCAGAGTTAAGAACGAAATCTGAAATCACCTTATTTTCATTGTTGGAAGAATTATTTATATGCATGTTTAAAAATTTAAACTCTGTGAATGTAATAGTATAGGCATCGTTCGATCTAAGTGGAGATCATGTAATTCTCTTCTTTTTGCAAATGGAAATTTTTTCCTGGCAAACTGCGTGGTACACAATATTGAAATAGGCTGATGTCTTAGAAATTTTACAACACAAATTTTTGTATTGAAGCTCTGAGCTCTTAACCGTCGCCCCCTCTCCTCTCAATCTTATCTCCATATTGAAATTTTAGTTCCTCTGGAAAAAGACATCGCCCTCTATTTATAAGGTTGTGTAAACTTAATGTCTGGCTGTTTAAGCTCTCTTCTTTCTCACTATAACAAGCCAAACCCAACCATATTTCTCCTCTACATGGGATGGATTTTTGAAATTAAAATCATGTGTGTGGATAGGTCAAAACTTGATTGTGGCACCATTCTTTGTATTGCAACTTCTAATCTGCAAATGTCCCTCACTACCATATTGAAACATACTACCATAGATTATGATAATTTCCAACTAAACTATCCTGAAGCTGCCACCTTCTCTCTCTTCTTATCATTAATATTTAAAAAAGATTGAAGATTTTGTTATGGCTTTTGAATATTTGGTTAGCAATTCACATTACTCTGAGAAATGGTGTTGTAAGTTTGAGAAAACTTCTGCGTATTCCTATGATTGGTGGCCGCCCTTGGTAACTTTTATCACTTAAACTCTATTTTAACTATTGGAATCTGCCAGTCGATTCCTGTTGGCTGAGAAGCTTCTTATTGAAATCGTGTTTATATAAACCATAAGTCAATTTTTTTTGAAAATTTTGCATGATTATTTCTCTCTTGGCACATATCCTCCTTGAATAGCGCCACTTTTAGCAGGTTTATCTAAAGTGTTTGCTGTGTTAGTGGTGCAGGAGCACCAGGCAAAGGATTATTTTGTTTTTGAGTTCTTTAATTTTGTGGTGCTATCATAAGGTCATGTTGACCATTATTTTAGGTGCTTAGGGTTGTTTTTGGTCTTTGGAAAAGAGGGTGTCAAGTTTCCAATGAGTTTAGAGGCTCACTTTGCTAAATAGTGAAAAATTGTTAAATGTCTGAAAACACAGCGGGTTTTACAAAAAGGCATTTTTAGGTCATTTAAGCCTCGACCCAAGAGCCTAAATTGTTTGGAAGGCATATTTAAGGCATTCCACGACCTTTTTTGTGGGTTAGAAGTTCTTTGTACGGACTGTTTTTCCAGAAATTAAAGAAAACAGCTTTCTTGTCTTATTTTCTGTGTTTTTCTATTCTTGTTTGCAAGACAGCAGTTAAATGAATTAAAAGAGGCATTTTGTAAGTTTTTTTAGCATGTAGAGAAGCCTCTAGAAGTTTTTTTAAGGCACATTTGATAGCTGTTTCATCATTTTCACACATTCTTGTAAATTCTGTGTTTTTCCCTTATTTGCTGTTTTGACTGGAACTGTGTAAAAATGGAGTTCTAGGCTACATTCCCTCTGTACCTGGAAGTATGGAATTGTTGGGAACATGGTCAGGCTCCATATCTGTACATATTTTAGTGGTAGGTGTTAGGTTTTCTTTGGTTGCAGGAGTTATGAGAAAAGTCTTGCCCTAGGCGAGCCAGTGAAGAGCCCAGCTAGGAAAGGCTGCAAAACAGCGTTGATAACTTGCAGGGGAGAAAAGATTTTTGAAAAATTATTTTTGGAGAATTTAGGGGAAGGTCTTGGCCACATGTGGTACCAAGGAGGAGATCCCAGCAATCCGTTTAGGAGGAGAACTTTTCACCAGTCCTAAAACTGGTTCTGGACAGTTAGAAACCCTAGTTTTCTGGGTAGTGTTTGCATGAGGGCAAAGAACGGCTTGGATAGAGCCAAGACCCTAGAAATCTTGAAGCTGTAGACAAGGGAAACAAATTTCCTAAGCCAAGAACCACGTTTCTTTGGTGGGTTTAAGAGGGAAAAGCAATTTACCCCTGTTCAGAGACCAAATAGTGGCTCAAGAGCAAAACCTTTGGAATAGGCTTCATGCAAGTGTTGGTAAGATGGAGTCTAAGTGAAGTTCCAGAAACCCTAGGAGGTTGTTTTGGAGTTTTGGAAAACATTCCCTCACCCCTGCAAGATTCATTCATGTATTGAGGGAGGATTAGTCTTTTGGATGGATAAAAGGCTAAGAAGGAAAGGAGTCATAGCACCAAGATTTGGCTTGGTAGTTGCAAACTTGACAAGATAGTGAGGTTGGCAGGAGAACCAGGGGAACTTAGAAAAGATAGAGTTCCTATAGGTTAGGGTGGAACAGAAATTTCACCAAGGAGGTCTATGTCAAGGCCTAGCACAAGAAACTGTGACTGTTTCCTGCAGCATCTGAAAACAGTGTAACTGATTCCTGCAGCTTCCAGGAATCTGTGATTGCTTCCTGTAGCCTCCCTATCAGATTGGTATCAGAGCAAGTAAAAGATTTGGGAAAGCAGTAGCTTATATGTCAGAGGAAGTTGAGTCAAGTGAACCACCCAAGATGGTGACAAATGTACAGTTAGCCAAGATGGTTGAAGAGCAAGAAGAGGATAACAAATCCCTAAAGGAAAGAATAGAGCAGCTTGAAGCAGCATTGAACAAGGTGAAATTGGAAGGAAAAGTGCCAAAAGAAGAAGAGGTTGCAGAGGAGGACAAAGTCCCTGAACCTGACCCCGTTTTGGAGGAGGAGCCTTTCTTGAAGGCATTGAAAGCATTGAGTGGAAAAGGACTTGAGGGTATACCACTGTTTAGTGGAAAGATGGATCCTGATTTGGTCATGGATTGGATAGAAGGCATGGAGAATCACTTTGAGTGTGATGGAGTAACTGAAGCACAGAAGGTGAAGGTAGCTAAATCAAGGTTGAGAGGATCAGCTTTGACGTGGTGGAAGTTTGTTCAGACTGAAAGGGAAAAAGAAGGTAAGCAGCCCATTTCAACTTGGAAAGGAATGGTTGCTAAGGTAAAGGAAGCCTACATGCCAGATGACTATGAGATTCAGTTGCACAAGAAGAGGAAAAGTTTAAGACAGAAAGACCAAGATGTCAACACCTATACTGAAGAGTTCCAAAAGCTTTGTTTAAGATCTAATGTGGCAGAAGATGAGAGCCTAAAAGTGGCTAGGTACCTCAATGGTTTGAAGTGGAACATCCAAGAAGAGATGGCTCTTTTGAGTCCTAAAACAGTACACCAATGTTATCAGTTGGCTATCAAGATTGAAGAAAGGAACAAGAGGAAGCATGATCAGTCTTCTAAAGGCAGAGGCAAAGGCAGAGATCAAAGAGGACAGCGTGGTGGTTACCAAGGAAGAGGTAATGATCAAAGAACCCAAGGTGAATCCAAGCTTGCTGAGCATGGAGGTGAAACATCTTCAAGAGGAGGATTTAATAGAGGAAGAGGACCTCAAGGAGGTTCAAACAGAGGAAGAGGAGCAGGAAGAAGTAACTCTTACTTTGCCACCATGAAATGTTATCACTGTAATCAGCTAGGTCATCCAGCTTATAGGTGCCCAGAGAAAGCTTCATCTAGCAATGAGAAAAGAGTAGCTTACACAAGAGGACACCATGAGTGTCAAATCACCTGAGATCAGTCAAATAGAATCAGAAGTAGGTGAAAATCTGATGTTTAATAGAGTGCTGATCAGACAACCGGTCAAGGAAGAACCCAAGCAAAGGAGAGCTTTGTTTAGAGCAAGGTGCAAGATATTGGGAAAGGTATGCAAGGTCATTGTAGATTCTGGTTCTACAGATAATATCATCTCTGAGGAGGCAGTAACAAAGCTAAAATTGGAGAAAGTACCCCATAATAACCCCTACAAGGTCACATGGCTGAATAAAGGGCAGAGTGTTTTGGTGAATGAGCAGGTCACAGTAGAATTTTCAATTGGAGGCTATAAAGACAAGCTGGTTTGTGATGTATTACCCATGGATGCATGTCATCTACTACTGGGCAGACCTTGGCAATATGACAGAAGTGTTGTTTATGATGGGAAAGAGAACACCATTTCATTCAAGAAGGATGGAAGAACCTTCAAACTGCAGTCATTGATTGAGGAAGATGAAGGACAGTCAAAGGTACCCAACATTATGTTGAGTAGTGGCAAGGAATTCCTTAAGGACCTACACCAAGGGAATGAAGGATATGTGGTTATGATGCAGTCCAAAGAGGAAGAAAAGGCTAAAAGGACAGTGTTACCAGCAGCAGTCCAAAACTTGCTTGACAAATACAAGAGCATAGTCAGTGATGGAACACCATCAACTCTACCACCCAAGAGAGCAATAAGTCATCAAATTGACTTTATACCTGGAGCCTCATTGCCTAACAAAGCAGCATACAAGCTTACACCTGAGCAGAACCAAGAGGTGGCTAGGCAAGTGGAAGAATTGTTGAATCAAGGATTGATTCAAAAGAGCATCAGCCCATGTGCAGTCCCAGTTGTTTTGGCAACAAAAAAAGGAGGTAAGTGGAGATTATGCACTGATTCTAGAGCAATTAATAGAATCACAATTAGGTATAGGTTTCCTATTCCTAGAATTGAAGACTTGATGGATTGTCTTGGAGGTGCAAAATTCTTCACCAAGCTGGATCTTAAGAGCGGGTATCATCAAATCAGAATTAAGGAGGGTGATGAATGGAAGACAACTTTTAAGACAAATGATGGCTTGTATGAGTGGAAAGTGATGCCATTTGGCCTCTCAAATGCCCCTAGCACGTTCATGAGACTAATGAATGAGGTGCTTAAGGATTTTACAGGGATCTTTGTAGTAGTCTATCTTGATGACATACTGATTTTCAGTAAGACAGCAGAAGAACATTTGAAGCATGTGGAGATGGTACTTAAAAGGCTGCAAGAAGAACAATTGGCCATTAATCTTGAGAAGTGTGAGTTCTTCAAACAAGAGCTTGTGTATCTAGGCTTTGTAGTATCCCAAGGAACGTTGAAGATGGATCCAAGCAAGGTGGAAGCCATCCTAAACTGGCCCACACCAACCACAGCAACAGAGGTAAGGAGTTTTCATGGTTTAGCTCAGTTTTATAGAAAATTCATAAGGAATTTCAGTGGTATATGTGCACCAGTGCTAGACACTATTAAAGGTGGTTTAAAAATAAAGTTTAAATGGACTCAAGAGGCTGATAAAGGTTTTGAAAAACTGAAACAAGAGGTGGCAACCCAACCTATTCTATTGTTGCCTAGTTTTGACAAGTTGTTCACAGTTGAGTGTGATGCAAGTGGAGTAGCTGTAGGAGGAGTACTTAGTCAAGAAGGTAGGCATGTATCCTTCTTTAGTGAAAAGCTCAATGAAGCCAAGCAAAAGTACTCTACCTATGATCTAGAATTATATGCTTTAGTGCAGTCCCTTAGGAAGTGGAGGCATTATTTGTTACCTAAAGAGTTTGTGGTTTTTATGGATAACCAGGCACTTAGTTACATCAACACCCAAGAGAAGCTGAGTAATAGACATTTGAAATGGATGGAATACATCCAAGCTTTCACTTTTACCATCAAGCACAAAAAGGGACAAATGAATAAGGTTGCAGATGCATTAAGTAGAAGGTTGCTGACAGTCCAAGAGATACAGCTGAAAAGCATTGGATTGGAGAGTTTTAAAGATCTCTATGGTGAGGATGAAGACTTTTCAGAAGCCTACAAGGTATGTTCTAATTTTGAGAATCATTTTCATAGTCAGTTTGCTGAGTATACACTACAAAATGGACTGTTATTTAAGGGTAATCAGTTATGTGTTCCAAGAGGATCAATGAGAGAAAATTTGATTCAAGAAAAACATAATGGTAGTCTTAGTGGGCATTTTGGTATTAATAAAACTTTAGAGCTAGTTCAAAGATTCTATTACTGGCCTAAGTTAGCAAGAGATGTCAGAAAATATGTGGAACAGTGCATTGTATGCATGAAAGCCAAAGGGGGAGCTAGCAATGCAGGTTTGTATCAACCTTTACCCATTCCTAACAGACCATGGGAGTGTGTGAGCATGGATTTTGTGGTAGGTCTTCCTAAGACCAAGACTGGTTTTGACAGTATTTATGTTGTGGTAGATAGATTTAGTAAGATGAGTCATTTTATTCCATGCAAGACTACACATGATGCAAGTTACATAGCCCATCTTTTCTTCAGGGAAGTTGTAAGAATCCATGGATTGCCATTGAGCATTGTATCAGACAGGGATGTGAAGTTCATGAGTCATTTTTGGAAAACTCTATGGAGCAGATTGGGAACAAATCTATCTTTTGGATCAGCTTACCATCCTCAGACTGATGGTCAAACAGAGGTGGTTAACAGAGTGCTAGGTAATCTTTTAAGGTGTCTAACCAAGGAATATGGATAGACATGGGATATGGTAATTTCTCAAGCTGAATATGCTTATAATGATAGTGTCAATAGAACTACAGGAAAAAGTCCTTTTGAGGTTGTGTATGGGATGCACCCAAGAGGTATTTGTGAACTTAGAGACCTTGGATCTCAGGAGAATAGGAGTGGACATGCAGAAGACTTCACTCAAACCATGAAGGAGATTCATGAGCAGGTTAAGAAAACAGTTACTGCAGCAACACAAAAATTGAAGGATAAAGTTGATGAGTCAAAGAGAGATGTACAGTTTCAAGTAGGTGATTATGTGATGGTTCACCTCAATAAATCCAGATTGCAGAAGGGCATGGCAACCAAGTTACAGATGAAAAGAGTGGGTCCATGCAAGGTATTGGCCAAATATGGCAAGAATGCATACAAGGTGGAGTTACCAGCAGACTTGGGAATCTCTCCAGTTTTCAATGTTGCTGATTTGATCAAATATAAAGGGACAGCCAAGGATCTGGATCAGGACAGTCAGGAGGTCTACAAAGACATCAGCAACATGTCCATACCAACTCTAGACAAGCTGCAAGCAGAAAAGATCTTGGAGTCAAGAGTGAAAAAGACTACAAGGCACAAGGTGTACATGGAGCATCTTGTTAAATGGAAGGATAAGCATGAATCTGAAGCTACCTGGGTAGAAGAAGTAGATTTTAAGAAGCAATGCATTGATATGTCTCTGATCTCTCCCAAACTTCCTTAGTTGTTTGTGCTGAGAGGGGGAGAATGGTACAGGAGCACCAGGCAAAGGATTATTTTGTTTTTGAGTTCTTTAATTTTGTGGTGCTATCATAAGGTCATGTTGACCATTATTTTAGGTGCTTAGGGTTGTTTTTGGTCTTTGGAAAAGAGGGTGTCAAGTTTCCAATGAGTTTAGAGGCTCACTTTGCTAAATAGTGAAAAATTGTTAAATGTCTGAAAACACAGCGGGTTTTACAAAAAGGCATTTTTAGGTCATTTAAGCCTCGACCCAAGAGCCTAAATTGTTGGGAAGGCATATTTAAGGCATTCCACGACCTTTTTGGTGGGTTAGAAGTTCTTTGTACGGACTGTTTTTCCAGAAATTAAAGAAAACAACTTTCTTGTCTTATTTTCTGTGTTTTTCTGTTCTTGTTTGCAAGACAGCAGTTAAATGAATTAAAAGAGGAATTTTGTAAGTTTTTTTAGCATGTAGAGAAGCCTCTAGAAGTTCTGTTAAGGCACATTTGATAGCTGTTTCATCATTTTCACACATTCTTGTAAATTCTGTGTTTTTCCCTTATTTGCTGTTTTGACTGGAACTGTGTAAAAATGGAGTTCTAGGCTGCATTCCCTCTGTACCTGGAAGTATGGAATTGTTGGGAACGTGGTCAGGCTCCATATCTGTACATATTTTAGTGGTAGGTGTTAGGTTTTCTTTGGTTGCAGGAGTTATGAGAAAAGTCTTGCCCTAGGCGAGCCAGTGAAGAGCCCGGCTAGGAAAGGCTGCAGAACAGCGTTGATAACTTGCAGGGGAGAAAAGATTTTTGAAAAATTATTTTTGGAGAATTTAGGGGAAGGTCTTGGCCACGTGTGGTACCAAGGAGGAGAGCCCAGCAATCCGTTTAGGAGGAGAACTTTTCACCAGTCCTAAAACTGGTTCTGGACAGTTAGAAACCCTAGTTTTCTGGGTAGTGTTTGCATGAGGGAAAAGAACGGCTTGGATAGAGCCAAGACCCTAGAAATATTGAAGCTGTAGACAAGGGAAACAAATTTCCTAAGCCAAGAACCACATTTCTTTGGTGGGTTTAAGAGGGAAAAGCAATTTACCCCTGTTCAGAGACCAAATAGTGGCTCAAGAGCAAAACCTTTGGAATAGGCTTCATGCAAGTGTTGGTAAGATGGAGTCTAAGTGAAGTTCCAGAAACCCTAGGAGGTTGTTTTGGAGTTTTGGAAAACATTCCCTCACCCCTGCAAGATTCATTCATGTATTGAGGGAGGATTAGTCTTTTGGATGGATAAAAGGCTAAGAAGGAAAGGAGTCATAGCACCAAGATTTGGCTTGGTAGTTGCAAACTTGACAAGATAGTGAGGTTGGCAGGAGAACCAGGGGAACTTAGAAAAGAGAGAGTTCCTATAGGTTAGGGTGGAATAGAAATTTCACCAAGGAGGTCTATGTCAAGGCCTAGCACAGGAAACTGTGACTGTTTCCTGCAGCATCTGAAAACAGTGTAACTGATTCCTGCAGCTTCCAGGAATCTGTGATTGCTTCCTGTAGCCTCCCTATCAGTTAGTTTATAATGAATATAAGTAGATCAATTTCCTTAAACTGATAGTTGAAATTATTTCTGAACCGAAATTCATAAGTAGGGATATGAACTTTGAGTTGTATCATGCATGGTAGTGATATCATGTATCTTTATTTATTTGGTTTTCATAAACTTGTGTTAACTGTTCACTACCTATCTTGTTTGATACGTGTTCCTTCTGCTCTTGATTTGTTGAAGTATAAAAGCTAACTGGAACATTATTATGTGATAAAATATAAGAGAGTCATATTGGCGTGGGTTTCACTTTCTTCCATGCGTGGCTATTAGAACATACAAATTTGTTATCTTGTTGATAGAAATTTGTTTTACATTAACTTTATCAATGAAAGTTTGCGTTTACTGACATATTTATAAATGCAATTAAATTATAATATTTATGATATAGAAAGTTTCAGATTACTTTGTTTTAGGATAAGATTTAGGACATTTATAATTTTTCCATTTATTGTATAATATATCTCTAGATCTTTATTATAAGAGTTAGTTAATAGATATATATATATATATATATAATAGTGTTCGTGAAATTTTTGTTAACGAGTTTTGTTTTAGAAGAATATAGTTCAGAAATTTGTGTAATGAGTTCTTTTCTTCCAAAGGTTAGGAAATTTTCTTTGTGATTTAAGCTATAAATGTATGTACTATGGGGTACTATTACCATGATTCTATTTGGGGTATGGTCTTGCACATTTGGATGTAACTGTGGTGGCATTATGGATATTTTGGTTTATGTCATAAAAGAGTTATATGTACATATGTGATTTTGTTCTTTATGCCTTAAGACTATCCCTTGTCTTTTGATGTTTCATCATGTCTTTAGGAAGAGTGGCTTGCGGTAGGGGCCCAAACCCTAAATGGTTGTCAGGGTAACCTATCGTAGGTTTTGTAATCCAGTGGAAACCTAACTAATGTACTAGGGGTTGGGTAGAATTAAACATTAACTCAGATAAAATTATGCCTCACCTATTTTCTTAATGCTTGTTTAGATTGAGGAAAGGTTGAGAAGGCCTGGAATGGCTAGTCACCTATCTTGTCTTCATGAAAGATGGAATGACTCCACACTAGTTTTCTTAGGGGTTGGGAATCGGTAGAGACTGCCAGGGTAACTCTTGGAGAGGGCCGGTAGTATAGGAAGATTCACCAGGGTAACCTATCCCGATAGTGTGATGAAACTCTTTTCCTATTACATGATTGTGATCCTTTGTATAGAATTATCTCTAGTTGTGTTTTTCCACTGGGAGTTTGTTCATTATGTTTTGATATCATTATGTCGTGATGTGAATGCAAGCCACGTAAATGTAATGTTCTGTCTTCTTGTTTGTGGACCTGTCATTATCTCCAAGCACGGAGGGAGTGGACCTTCGGGTTTCACGTGGTTGGGAGGAAACCGCGCTATACCTTCATTGGCTATTCTTTCAGATGATGCTATACTAGTAGTAGTTTCCAGTTACTTCATTGTTCATGACAATGGATGCAAAATGTACTCGTGGACATGGATGTTAGTTGTGATGTGGTCATTATCTTCTTTTTATATTTACCTCATGTATATGAGTGTACTCATTGTATCATCATTATGATGTAACGAGATTTATGAAAATCTCATATGATGTTTTCTAGATATATTTGTGACCTTATTTTATAAAGTATTGTAAACTGGAATCATTCATGAATTTAATTTGTGCTTATGTTTTATGTTATGATGCATTGATCTTATTTATAATGTTTATGTAATGTCGTCTTGGAATCCTTAAGACAATTATGTAATTGAATCTCTTTAATTTTTTTTTATTCGGTTATATTGTTCTTTACGCTTTGTTATTTATGGAAACCATGGTGGGACGTTACAAGATTTGTTGTATAAATCTTATATTAAATATAAGACTGGGGGCTCAGTGCCAAAGGCTAGTTATCCAGTGTCTTCTTATGTGATCTCTATAAAAGCCTCTATGATGGTGCAACAATAAGCTACCTCTTTTTCCCCTTCCAAGGGAAAGGGGAAGCTTGCTCACACTCTAGAGCCTTCTCCTTTTGTATTTGTATTTTCATTTTCTTTTGATTCTCATCTTAATGTGGCACCTTCGGCTCCTGCTCCCATGCATTGCATAGGAAGTGTGGTGATGCCCACATGGAAAAAATTGAAGTGTTAAGTCTTTGAGCTTATCTTCTTGCCCATGATTCCTAGATCCATTGTTTATGGAAAGGGGAAGGGCCCTCATGGGTTTTCTCCTATGTATCAGCCTTTGCAGACTCATAATATTCCTCTACCTATTTGTAAGGTACACTAGTAGAATTTGACAAATAAATGACTAGGTGACTAAAACTTTTAGTCACAATAACTAAAAATGACTAAATTCTACTCATTTTTTGCAACTTAGCTATAAATGAGTAAATACATGACTAATTTGGTCATTGAATAAAAAATTATTTAGCCATAGAAATAAAAATGACAAAATAGTTAGTCATCAAATCCAAATTAGACAAAAATTTTGAAAAAAAATCCGGCCAATTATTGGTGCAATGTATTGGCGCAATTATTCACTTTCATTGCAGATTCATTCATCTCATTCATTGTAGATTCATTCATCTCACTTGACCTCATGACCTCACTTCATTCATTAGCCTGGAATGAATCATTTTGATCGGTTATAACAACTACTTGCATGGGCGATAAGGATTCAGAGAGGACTTGGAGACTTCTGAAAAGGTGGTCAAGGGCAAGGAAGTCAGAGTTTGCTACAACGAATTTGAATTCGCTAAGGCCCTTTTTAGCGAAATAAAATTTGGGGACGCCCTTTGCATTGAATTCAAAGGTAATTCGAAGCCCTCATTACATTAAACAAAAATTTGAAACACTCATTACAATCTATTTCTCTTAATAATGTTCTACTACTCTTAATAATGTTCTTTTACAATCTTGCAACTATTTTGCTACATAATGTGTTCGAGCTAAATATAATAAAATTTTGGTATCAGTGCCAAAATAGAATTTCCTCAAACAATTTTGATACATTTTCACTGCAAGCACAAACTATCTTTGTGCAAAGTAAACTTGTCTTAGATTTACCCACACATCAAGCATCTGAACAAAGATGTTTCCTGCAATGGATTCTTGTACCCATGTAAAGATTTCCTTTGCAATATCAAATTGACCCCTTTCAACTAGCACAATGGCTGCCCCATTTGTAGCATAAACATTTCTTGGTCTTTGTGCCAACACTTTACAATGACTATCCCATTTGCAGCATAAACATTTTCACTACAAGCGCAAACTATCCTTGTGCAAAGTAAACATGTGATATATTTATCCACACATCGGGCATTTGAACAAAGATTTTTCCTACAACAACTTCTTGTACCTGTGTAAAAATTTCCTTTGCAATATCAAATTGACCCCTTTTAGCTAGCACAATGACTACCCCATTTGCATCATAAACATTTCTTGGTCTCTATGCCAACACTTAAGTGGCCCCTTTTATGACATTAAGATCCTCTTGAGTTATTATTATACTCCTATTTTCAAAGAGCAAAATCCCCAAGGCCCATGGGAAATGAATGATGAGTATTTGAGTTTCAACTTGGTTTCATTTTGAAAAGGGGATATTACATTGTACAAGATTTTTTTAACAACAAAATAATTTAATCCACCTATTTGGGACTATAAAAGAAAATAGATGAATTAATCCATTTTCAATTATAGGTTCTTTTAATCTATAATTTGATATAAAGATAAAGCATAATACATTGAAGGACATAGAAAATGTTCTAAAATAAAGACTAAAATAGGTTGCCCATGAAAAACAAGAAAGAGGAAAAATGAAAAGATAACATACAAATGATTATTTTGAGGTTTTTGATAAGATCTCATTTAACTATGTCAAAAGGATTTGGAAGGGACAAAGCATATTTGATTGAATAAAATTTTGAGGTAGCTTATCCATTGTTATTGCATGCATCATCTTCTCTTAGAATCTATTTCTGCAATGCAACAAGCCTAGAATTGTCTGGGAATGCACTTAAGGTGGATAAAAAATAATCAAATGCTTTATGTATGCTTGGAAACATGGAACTTAAACAAATGACTAGCTTAAAGCAAAAGAAACAATTAAATTAGCACGCCAACTTGTCTTGGATAATGAAGCAAAAGTAAAAGTTGATGAAGAACGAAGGATTCAAGTGGAAATGAGAAAGCAAGAGGAAGAAATTTGGCGGGTGATGCAACAAGAGGAGAAATTTGAACATGCGAAGGAATTATGGAAGAGTAAGCATAAGGAAAGGGATGATGACAATGATGAGGCTAGTCAGTCTAAGAAGAAATAAAAGAAGGAAAAGAAGAAGGATAAGGACCAGAAGGTTTATGATTCTTATATGGAGGAACCTAATGGTGCCATGGAAGATGAGGAAAATTATATGAGTGATAAGGAATAAGATGATACAAAAAATTCCCAAGATCTTCTTGCAGTTGTAGGTCTAGGAGACTCTGATGATGGCCAGAAAAATTCCCCAGTTTCAACAAAATCATGAAGGATACATGCATACTTTGATTCTGAAGATGATGAACCATTGCAAAAATAGAGTCTAAGAGAAGATGATCCATATGATGATGATGTCTAGGCTTCTTGAGCTTTAACCAAACCTAGCTCCTATTTTCCAAGAGAAAAATCCCTAAATCCCATGGGAGATGAATGATGAGCATTTGAGTTTCAATAGATTCCAAGAGAAGATGATACATACAATTACGATGGATAGGCTACCTCAAAATTTTAATCAATCAAATATGATTTGTCCCTTTCAAATCCATTTGACATAGTTAAATGAGATCTTATCAAAAACCTCAAATGAATCATCTGTATGTTGTCTTTTCATTTTTCCTTGTTCTTGTTTTTTATGGGTAGCATGTTTTATATAGTTGAAACTCAAATGCTCATCATTCATTTCCCATGGCCCTTGGGGATTTTTGTTTTGGAAAATAGGAGCTAGATTTTGTTAAAGCTTAGGAAGCCTAGACATCATTATCATATGGATCATGTTCTCTTAGACTCTATTTCTGCAATGGTTCATCATCTTCAGAATCAAAGTATGCACGTCTCCTTGTGATTTTGTTGAAACTGGAGAATTTGTCTCACCATCATTAGAGTATTCTAGACCTATAGCTGCAAGAAGATCTTGGGAATTTTCTACATCATCTTGTGCCTTATCACTCATATAATTTTCCTCATCTTCCATGGTAACATTAGGTTCCTCTATATAAGAATCATAAGCCTTGTGGTCCTTATCCTTCTTCTTTTTCTTGTTTTCCTTCTTCTGTTTCTTCTCAAACTAACCGGCCTCATCATCGTCATCATCCTTGTCCTTACACTTACTCTTCCATAATTCCTTCACTTGTTCAAATTTATCCTCTTATTGCATCACCCACTGAAGTTCTTCCTCTTTCTTTCTCCTTTCCATCTGAATCCTTTGTTATTCATCAACTTTTCATTTTGCTTGCTTAGCCAAGACAAGTTGGCATGCTAATTTAATTGTTTCTTTTGCTTTAAGCCAATCATTTGTTTTTAGTTTCATGTTTTCAAGCATACATAAAGTATTTGATGTGTTTTTATCCACCTTAAGTGTATCCCCAATCAATTCTAGGTTTAGTTTGATCTCATTCTGAGCTTGATCCATGACTACAAGACGTAGATATGCATCCATATAATCAGGAAACTTGAACAATTTTGGCCTATATAAAATATTTTCTTTTTTAATATCATGTAGTTGTTCAAACAACCTAGCAAGATTAAATAGTGTTGTGACTTTATCCCATGGTAACTCAAGTCAAACACCACCTTCTTCTAGTCGATGGAAGAATTCCATATCCTTGAAGCGTATTGAAAAAACTGCATAATTGGCACTAGGGCTTTTATTTATGAATTCAACCGAAATGCCGATTCCTAATGCCTCCATAAAAGTTTGTTGAGCCAACTCTAGTTCATCATGCTCAAAATGAAGAACCCTAATGTTGTTTAAAAATTTAATGGGTACTTCTTCTCTGCTCTTCTTCAAAAGAGACTTTGTTGTCTTAAGTGAATCTAAGCCTGCACTGGGGTCTGTTGATATTAATAACTCACCCATCTTGATAAATGCATGGGCATCACATGGATCTATATGAGTTTCCTTTCCTAAAATTTCCAAATCCTACTCTGCTTGCCCTTGCTAAGCATATATATGGCCTACAAATTTTAAGCTCACACACTTCTCAGGGTGGACCTCCAAAAACTTTTCAAAATTTGAGAGAGAACTCTTAAGATCTCCCAACTTCAATTGAACCTGTACATAAAATCTTGTGGCCTCTGGCTTTCCTTGAGTGATGCCATGTAGTAGTAGCTAGGGGTGTCATAATCACCTTTACTATGATAAGATCATGCAAGATTATAATATGAATGAGATTTCATGAGAGGGTGGTTAGTTGAAATAAGAGTTTTCTCAGTCAACTGTTCCAGGAGAAAATGTCGCCTTGTGAAGAAAAAATGGTTTGCTAAATGATTCAATGCCATTGCACAGTATGAGTATAATTCAAAGGCTCTATGCATCTTTTCCATTCCTTCATGAACACTACGTTTTTCATTAACTATGAGAATCCTACAATTAAAAAATACACAAAACTGACCACAGAGATTCTTCCCCATTTCAAACAGCAAAATTGCCAAAAATGTGTTTAAAACTTGCAAAAAAATGCAAATAAAATCACGCTAATTTTTGTGCCAAAAAAAAACCATGAGACCATAGCTTGCTTCTTACCATTATGCTTTGATAGTTTTTCTCCAAACATCCATAGCTTGTTTGAAATCACCTATTTTAGGATTTTAGCCATAATAGCAAGGTAGTGATCTATTTGATAAAATGCTTTGGTAGACATTTATGAAAACTGTGGTAGCATAGACAAGGCAATGAAATTTGGAAAAAAATGCCTCAAAGAAATGTGGTCTCATGGTGATGGAATTCCATGAAAAATTCCATGACAAGTGAATTTTTATGGATTGTCATGGCATTCCATCATCATGAGACCACATTTCTTTGAGGCATTTTTTCAACCAGTTCACTGCCTTGTCTATGTTATTGCTTACTATTATGCTTTGACAGATTTTTTCCAAGAATTCATAGCTTGTTTGAAAGCACTTTTTTTATGCTTTTATCCATAACAAGAAGGTAGTGAACTATTTGATAAAATTATTTGGTAGACAATATGTATGAAAAATGTGGTAGCATAGCCAAGGAATTGAACTGTTTGAAAAACTGCCTCAAAGAAATGTGGTCTCATGGAATGTCATGACAAGTAAATGCAATTGGTAGCTACTCATAGTTATTATTTATGCAATGTGAAATAATTGCATAACTACTTAGGTTGACTTTGTAAAAACTATACTGTAATTGAAATTTTGTCATCTATTAGCATCTAGTTATTAGTTATGCAATGTGAAGTAATGCTTTGAGTTTGAAAGATGTGCAATGCAATGTAATCAGTAATGTAGATGATTATGAACAAATAATTGATACCAATTCATAATATACCCCTATATTCGAACCTAAAATACATAAAAAATCCAATCATACACAGTATTATCAATAAATAATTGAGACTAGAATTCGAGTACCAAATTAAATCTTCTTGTCCATTGATTGCTTCGAATAGATATTATAGTATAACATAAGTCTCCTCATATATGTTTATATAAATTCCTATGATGATGATATCAAAATTCAGTCTTGGTTTCTCTTTTATAAGAGAGGCAACAAGCTTCAAACCGTTATAAAATATAACATCTTTTCAAAATTCATGCCTCTTCGTATAAACTAAACTAAACATTAGTTTTTCTTAAAACATAAAAATGAGAAAGTAGATAACTAATGAAGTCTGTAGCACTCATGAAACCATAGTCCGTTAATCTCTATAAGGCACCTGCAATCATTGAAGATTTGTTCAAGGTCCTTCCTCCATATTAGTGTATCTGAATGTGCGGTTCTTCCACTGTGATAGCCCCAAGGCCTATTGTTCGGGGCGAGGACCCATATACCTATGCTCCCACTCATACACTGTATAATCATGTGGCCATTTATATTCTTGAATTTTCCATATATTTGCAAGGTGAATCTTCCATTGACTGTCTAGTAATGCCCTATATCCATGATAAACTTAGAATATCCAACATCCAACGCTATTACTCCATCCATGATTAAGTCGAACCTGTCAAGACTCAACTCACCATCCTTTTTTATGCGAGTGATGCACTATGGAATGATTTGGCCAAATTCACTCTTCCATTCATTGAGGTCCTTCAAGTGGTCATCATCTTTCAATAGTTTTGGCACAAATCATTGATTGAAAGTATGAAATGAAACTATTCTTGTTATGATCTTTTGGTCCTCTCCTTGCATATATTGGAATTCTTCTATAACTATTTTTTTCCATTTGCTTTGTAGGTTTTAATGTTGTAGGAGCCTTAGTACTCCTCTGCAATATTCTACACAAGGTTACCAATGTGTTGTGTATGGGCTACCAATTCTTAAAAAGGGGATCCAATATGGGTAGATGTGTTTTCATTTGATCAATTGCCTGTGTCAGTGAGCTGTAGCAATCATACACACTGTCCAAATTATCCACAATTAGCTTTATCCTATGCTTGAGGAATTTCTCTCAAACATTAAATATTTGCTTATTCACTCCTTCATTACCCTCATTGTTGGCTTTCTTTAACTCTTCAATGTCCTATCTAAGAATGCTCACTTGTTCAATAGAAGCACTTTCTATATGAACTGGTGGAGCAGGAGGATGCTAGTATAACATTATTCCTTATTCTGTGAGGGGCCTACTCCTTTCAATTGTTCATTCAACTTCACATTTTCCTTGAACAATTTATTGAATTCATCATTTAAAAACTTTTGTTCCTTTTTGTACTCTCCCAATCTAGCTTTCATCTCCTTAACTGCAGCTCGGGTGAACATAGTTGAATGCATTATCATGGCTGCAGCTTCTAGAGGAGATGTATCCTTTAATGTTTTCACCATAGCTATCCCTTTCATTTCCTGCACTACATCTAGTAACCTTGGTTTTTGTGTACTCTTTTGTTTGGCCCATAATGCCAAGGTTTCAATCTTAGGGTTATACCTTGTGCCACTTACCCCTTCATCTGAGTCAAACTCAACAATTAGCATTGGGTCCTCTTGTGTTCTTACTTGATCAAGTAAATTTTTTTCTTTAATTCCACACTAGGGACAATAAGTATATTACTTTTCAAAATCATCTCTCTAGCCTCTTGTGGGCTGACATCAATATTATCAATCCTTAAATCATTACAAGTTTAGGCTACTATCTAGTCATGTTGGGATTCCTCAGCTCCCATCTTACTTATTTCAACCCTCGCTTCAAACTCTTTCATTTTCATCTTAAAAAAAGTCTTTAAATTCAAGGGTTTTGATAAACTCATCATCTTCCATGAACTTGTGAGCTGCAACTACCCTATCATCCTCATGCATTTTTCTTTCTCCTTGTACTTCAATATTGGCTCTAGCTTTAGGCCTGTGGGATTTAGTTTCAAGCATAGGTTGGTCCACTTCAATATCATCCTTGAAATGTCTTAACACATTAACTACTTCTTCTATATCTCCAACCTCCTCACTTATTTCATAGGAAACACGTGGCTTTGTCTCTTGTGTCTTTTGGTTTTTAAAAGGAGATTGTGTAGGAGGTGATCCTGGAGAAGCATACTGAAATAGTATCCGGAGTTGGTTTTGTAATTACAATACCACTTAGCCTTTTGGGATACAATTTGGAAAGTCTCCCCATATCTTCTGTAGTCTTATATAATTCATGAAACTTATCAATTATCATATCAATCCTCTTGATAGGATCTGCTTCCTCTACAAAACAACCCAAGAAATCGTTGTGCTTCATCTTTCTTTCTTCCTCAAGCCTTTTCATAAGTTCCCATTTTCTCCTCCTATCATATACCTATTAAGGAGTGAAACAATTTCTGATTAAATCTTCTTCATAGTCAATCTGGTGAGTAACCATAACCTTGGTAAGGATGGTGCATCTTACAAAATTCATGTGACCCTCAGGGTCAAAAGCTCTTTCCTTTCTAGACAAGAAAGAGTGCCTTGATTTTAGATAATTCTGCAACTCTTCAAGTGTATTAGATCCCACTGATAGTTCCCAACATGTTGTCAAATTGGGTAGAAATGTACCCTTCCTTTGTTTACTCGTGACATCCTTTTCCATCCATAAAATCTTCCACATAAACTTTAAAAAGGCTAATCAAAGGGGTAAAAAATTTTGCAGTATATGTGGAGCCCGTGGGCATCCATAAATCCTGATTATTGTGGTATTTGGTAAAAAAACCAATCACTGAAGTTATGAGTATGGCCTTGCTTAGGTTTCAAAGCCAAAGGTCTTAACAATTGTAGCACAAGTGTGTTTAGTCTTGGTGGTTGGTGGCCAAGAAATCTCATAATTCTATACACAAAGTCATCATTGAATATCACATAATTTGAATTCTTACATCTGTTATCCCATATATAACACCATAGTTGCACTGGCAACAAATTCTTGTACTTTTTAGTCTGACCCAAGCACATCCTTTTGGCCCATCTAACTTTATTCTGGTATAATATTAGGTGGCACAACAAAGAATATGGCTTGAATGTTATGGGGGCTCTATTTTCTTTTACTTGCAAAAATGCTTCATGTAATGCTTTTTTAAGATGAGGCAAAATCATATTCAATGTTCGTCTCAGGGTTTTGGATCCTTATAGCCATCATCATTAAACTAACTGGCATTAGCTCTTCTGCATCTATCCCAAGTACTTGATAGAGAGAAAAGTAGGTTTTCTTGAAATAGAATTGGAAATTTGAGACTTCAAATGGTTCAGTAGTAGAAGGGGATATAGGAATCACCCTGTTGTTCACACCACTTTTCATGTAAATGGGGACTTCATCACTTCTATGGGTTTTCCTCAATCTAGTATATTCTTCTTTACTTCTTTTCAAATAAATTTTAGTTAGGGCTTGTTTGTTTAGGTAAAAACATTCAATGATGGTCGCTTTTGTCAACACAACTAATGGTGAACCATCTAGAAATTTCACAGACCTAGTAGCAGGATGATAAATCTAAGCCAATACTTTGATGAACTCTACATCTATAAAAATATTTGGGGCAATTAACTTGGCCAAATATAATTCCCATGGATTTAACATCAAAATATTTCCCTCCCTTTTGTCATAAAAGTATCAAAACAATTCCCACCCGAAGATAGGGATAAGGGCATCTCTACAACTGTGAGCCACATCATTAAAAACATTATTAAATCCTCTCTCAATTAATTCAGGGAGTATATCCATGATAGACTGGTGTAAGGACCTCTTTTTAACCTTAGATTCTTCCTTTTTAGTTTCAAGTTATTTCTTCTTGGGTGGTATGATGTTCTTTTTAGTTTCAAGTTCTCTCTTCTCTAGCGGCATGATGTTTAACTATCTTACTTCTCTTAGTGTATCTAAAATGAAAAATTCCAAACAATATTGTACTCGTAAAACTTAATTCATAGTTTAACTATCTTACTTCTCCTATACTTCTGAAACGTAGAATTCCAAACAATCTTGTACTCATAAAACTTAATTCACAAGAGTTCTGTACACTTACTTGGGTTACGATAGTTGCAGAGCTTAACCTCCTCGAACTCCCAACTCCCCACATGATAATTTTTATAAATGAGTGCAAAGAGAATGTCAAATTCTTGGTTTGATGGCTTCTGAGCTTAGTCATGTCAACATTAATATCAACCTTATGCTAAATATTTTGCTCGTAGTTCAAGTTTGAACATGCACCATTGATTTTACAAGATTGGATGGTTGATGTGATTCATGCATTTAATATCGCTTTATCGCCACCACTTTCTATAATTTCCATGAGATAGAGGAGTATAAATTGCTATACTACATGCTTCTTTGTATTTCACCACGGGGTAGCAGGATCCTTACCTCTATACCACAAGATTGACTTGTTTAACCCGCGGTACTACAGTTTACATTAATGGTTATTACCATACTGCATGCTTCATCACATCCTTTTTTGGTATATCAGTTCATACTGCCCTACCGCATGCCTTTATGATCTCCCTCATGGGATGGCGGGTTATTCCTCGCTATACCACACCCTTCATTTTTCCTTCTTGTGGTATGACAGTTTATGATGTATTTAAATTCTCTCATACTACCCAACGACGTCCTCATCATAATACTTTTGCGGTATGGTGTTGAACATCTTCATGTTGTCTGTTACACACCGCCAGCCCGCCAAGGGTTCAAATTACTTTTGTGGTATGGCGGTAATCATCTTCATGTTGTTTGTTACACACTGCCAACCTGCCAAGGGTTCAAATTATTGCTATAGGATCCTGGTAAGAGACTGTTAAGGGATTTGGAATGTTTTTAGTTGGACATGTTTTTGCTGAAGTATATATATGATGATTTTTTGCTTTGTATAGGTCTTTCAATGTTAGTCAGACCTAAACAATTTATATGTTCAATAAAAAATAAAAAGGAATATAAGGGTCAAGGCTCGGGTCATGGAGCTCAAGGTTAATTGTGATGATGGAAGTAGGAAAAATTTTAAGGTTCTAACACACCTCATGATGAACTAGACGATGTTTTTACTTCATCCTGCTTGTGTTATGTTTTTATGAGTTCTTCTCTTGTGAATATATCCCTAAGGAAAAAATTTATAATACTTGTAATTGTAAACATCTTCTTGGTTTTTGACTACAAATTCTTTTTAATCTGTAAACAAAATTCTATTTTAAGTTTCCATTTGCAGTTATCAACGGATTGTAAAGTCAACAGTTATCAACTTATGAAAATAAAGTTTTACTGATTCAAGTAGCTTATTTATACATTATTGTTTATTTGGACTTCAAAAAATGAAGACAAGGACTATAAGGCGCAAAGTAGATGATAGTGATCATAATGTTCAAATTCTAGAGACATAATATGAGCACGCGTGTACTGAAAAAGTGGCCAAGAATAATGAATATTTTTTGAGTCTTGGTTTGAAAAGGAAAGTTGTAAATCCACTAAGTAGTATATTATTTATTTAATAGTGTTTAATAAAATTTTATAGGCAAGAGCTTTATCTATATAAGTGTAATGTCACAAAATTGCACCTAGGGGCAATTCCACATTCTTGCAATTTTTCCTAGAATTTATGAAACCTTAGAGCATTAATGAAAAAAATCCAATGAGTTGGAATTTCATGATTCTAACTCCATACAAACTTGTGGTAGACCAACAGAAGCCTAGTGACACGATTCTCAAAAATCTAGGCTCTGGATGCCTGCGTGGTATACTAGCATCCTGGTGATTTTCCATGTTTGAAACAAAGAATCTTGAATCTTGAATCTCTCGACATGTCCTAGCAGTTGGATTCTAGATGTAACAGATCTTTTCTACCCTTGCATGCATTAAAAACCCCTTTATTTCTCTCATTTGGGGTTGGAATTCATTCATTCAAGCTCTCTTACTACTTGCTCCAATCTTGAGTTCTCTTCATCCTTGATAGCAACACTCTCACAAGCGAAGCCGTTCTAGACTGAGGTCCTTCCAGCAGCAACATGTCTCAAGTAAGCACTCAACCACACATCTGTGTGCTCTGGAGAGGGTCTAGGCCTTTTGGTAATGTTCTCTCTCTATCACTTTCCTTTCCTACTTGTTCATTTACTATTTTTTGGTGCGGGTTCTACTCCTGAAGAGGGTTTTGCTTTCACCACACACTTTTTTTACTTCATTAACACTCCTTTCCAACTTGGCTGTCCATGGAGGTGAGAACACAAAAATGAGGGTCTAACTAAGGCAGGCCCCTATATAGCCCCAACCTTTTCCCCTTGTTCTTCTGTGTGTAGGTGCAAAGTGAAGCTTGGAGTGAAGAGTTGAATGTCTAGTAAAAGATAAGCTCTCTCCAAGTCCCCTTGTGTTTGTCATAGTTTTTGACTTCTTTCTTGTTTATTTCACTCAGTACATCTTAGATCGAAGCTTAGAAGTGAAGCCTAGATCTGTTTGCTTGAGCTCTTGAGCCCTCTATTTCTTAGGATGCCAGCATGTCTTTTAGACAATAGCACGCCGTGTTGGCGTCCTGAAACTGCGCTACTATCTTTTGGCCAAGAGCTCACTTGTCTGAGGTAGAAATCTCAGGGTTTCACTCTCTCGGGATCTGAAGTAACTTTCTCTAAAACACTACTCGAAGTATACTTTTCTATATTTTCACCAACTTTCTTATATTGAGGTGTATAAGGGCAGTTCGTTCCTTGGTGATCTCTTGAGAATGAAGAGACCTGTGTGCAGTGAATTCCTCTTATATAACATTTTTGTGAATCTAACATGAACGCATCAGATCTATTTTCATGATGTTGCATGCTTATGATAATCCATTTCTGAAGAATATTTTGATATGTTGGAAGACACTCTAGATTATTTCTTAGAAGCACTCTCCTCTGTCTATAAATATTCTGAGCAAACTCTCCCTTCACAAGTTGAGGAGTTAGTAAATGTGGTTGTGGTCTCTATGGGTCCTCCAAGCCCTAAGAAACCTATAATTTACATGACCTTGAATGAACTGTCCTCTAGGGAGAACTATTTTGTCTATGGGATTTCGTGTCGTAGTAATTCATTAGACTTATATTTGAGGTTCATGAAAGCTATGGACTCCACTTTCTATAATGTTGTTGGGCACACATACAATACAAGGAGAAATAAACAAAACTTGGATCAACAACCTTCCATTCCTACATCACAACCCACTCAAGTTCCTACTTCTTTACCACCTTCTCAACCAAGACTTCCTTCAACACCTAAACTTGTGATCAAAGCACCAGGTGATTACGATCTTGTCGAGGAACTTTGTGTTACTCCATTTAAGATCTCACTCTAGGACTTGCTTCAAACCACTCTGATTTACCAAGAGATGCTTCAAGAAGCTTTATAAAATATTCTCTTGCCTACCTCCACTAGGCCTACAAATTTTAATGCATTGTTGAATCATATTCGAGTGGATTCACTGAATATTACATTCCATCTACAAGAACTCTCACCTCTGGATGTGCAAAAGGAAGCATATCACTTGATGATTATAATTAATGTTAATAATATTGGTATTAGGCGTACTCTCGTTGACACCGGTTTGGCTCTCAACTTTTTCGATATGGACCTATTACCTAAAATTAAAGTTGATTCATCTTCTTTAGCAACTTCTTCCTTGTATATTTGTAGGTTTGATAATGCTAGCTGCCAAGCTCTAGCTACAATAATACTACCTTTGTAGCTAGGCCCCATTACCTTGCCTACATTGGTTTATGTGATGCTTTGCCTGTTACCATACAATCTTCTCTTGGGGAGACCTTGGATTCATGCTATGGGTGTTGTGACTTCTACTTTACACCATTCTTTGAATTTCATCACAAACAATTGGGTGGTTAAAGTTAAAGTAGATCCAAAAGCTATTCACCTTTGTGAGCTAGTAGCTGTTAGTCGTGCTTCAATTGTGTCCACTCTTAAGAATTGTATTCCATTCTCAATGATTGATGCTGTGTCATGTTCTTCATCGATACCTTCTGTGGAAGTCATTCCTAGAGTGAGTGTCGGTAAAGATGAACTACCTAAAGTAGAGGATCCTAAGTCTCCCCCATCTTCCCCTTCTTCCTCTCGATTGAATGCTTTCCTTGGTGATGATTGGGGATCCTTGGATTTATTTGAATGATTTATCACAAAATAAAAGGTAAAGCCCTCTTGCATAGAATTTCCAGGTGCTAGGACAGATGGTCTTCCACTTGGGAAGAGAAGTGTGACCCTATTTAGGAGATCACTCCTTCCTCTACTAAGGAGGGTAATCCCACTCCTAGAAAGGAGGTTAATGTTTGTGAACCTAGTCTAGAAGTTGGGAGTGCTCCCATAGAGACATTCAACATTCATTGGTGGAATGGAACACTTTACATAGAGCCACCACCTCCTGAAGTTTTACAAACTCTTTATGGTTTTGGATATGAACTCACCTCTTGATATGGCTATGGTTAGAAAGTACTAGCACGTATTGAAAAAGGAATCCAAGTCCCTATCCAGTTTAAGCCATGACAATGCTATTTGGGTTTGGGATGCTCTATTGAACAGTCTAAGTAAAAACCTTGGTGGAGTGTTAACATGATTTTAGTCGAGCCGTTGAGCTTGGTTCATCCTGAGTTGATAGAGGAAAGGGAGAAAACTGAGAAAATCCCTTTAGATGTCTTCTCTTTGGATGAAGCACTAGGGAATTCCTAGGTGCCTATTCCCCATTGCCTCCTTTTCATCACAAGAAACGATTCTCGTATCACTACATAAACAAGCTTACTTTGGAGAATAGGTCTTGAGCATTGATGAAGAGGACCCTCTATCTAGCATTAGTAATGATGATCCGATGTCTCATCCCGAAGACCACAATTTTCTCCTTAAAGGAGATAATATTAAATTTCCTATGGATCCTAAATCCTCATAATCAAGATTGGGAAGTGTCTCTCTTTAGAGGAAGTAGATGAACACTTCGTTCTCTTGCATTCTCATCCTAATATCTTCGCTTGGATGTATGAGGATATGTATGGTATTGATGAGTCTATAGTGGTTCACAATATCATCCTATGTTCAAATGCTAAGCCAGTTAAGCAAAAAGTCAAAAATATCAATCCCAAGGTGGCATTGATGGTCAAGAATGAGATAGAGAAGTTGTTGAAGGCAGGCTTTATCCGTCCAATTAACTACTCCCCTTGGATTTCAAATATAGTCGTTGTTAGTAAGCCTAATGGCCGTATTCATAAATGCATTGAATTTCGAGATCTTAATAAGGCTTCTCTTAAGGATGATTTTCCATTACCTAATATAGATAGATTATGGACTCAACTACAGGCCATGCATTGTTATCTTTTATGGATGGCTTCTCAGGTTACAATCAGATCTGTATTAACCTGGAGGATCAATAGATGACAACCTTCACTACCCCTTGGGGTACTTTTTGTTATGTGGTCATGCCCTTTGGGTTAATGAATGCAGGAGCAACTTACCAATGTGTGATGACCCTAATATTTCATGATTTCATTCATAAGATCTTAGAAGACTATGTTGATGACATCTTGGCGAAATCAATAACCCATCAAGATCATGTGAAGAACCTTTGTCTCATCTTCAAAAGGCTTCAAATCTATAAGATGAGACTCAATCCCCATAAATGCATCTTTGACATAGATGCCGACAAGCTTCTAAGGTTCATAGTCTCTCACCATGGAATTGAGGTTGACATAAATAAAATTGATACCATTGTTGAAATGCCTCCACCGAGGAATATCACTGAGTTGCAAAGTTTACAAGGGAAGATTATGAAAATTCATAGATTTATATCTTAGTTGGCTGATCGTACCCTTCCTTTCACTCATTTGTTGAAAAAATATGTCCACTTCATATGGGATGAGGAGTGTCAAAAAGCCTTTGAGTCAATCAAAGCTTATTTGGCCAATCCTCCTGTATTGATGTTGGCTATGCAAGATAGACCCTTTTTTCTTTACCTTGTTGTGTCACCATATGCCTTAGCAGCTTTGTTGGCTCAATATGACAATGCAGGGAAAGAAAGAGTGATCTACTACGTCAACCACATCCTAGTTGATTATGAAACTTGTTATTCCTCCATGGAGAAGCAATGCCTCACTCTTGTATTCACTACACAAAATTTGAGACACTACCTTCTCCATGCTGAAACACACGTCATCGTAAAAATGAATCTCCTAAAGCATTTGTTCTCTAGCATTGACCTTGTTGGGAGATTAGTGAAATGGGTTATGTTGATTTCTGAGTTCAATCTAAAATTTGTTACTTAAAAATAAATAAAGGGTCAAGCAGTTTCCAATCAATTAGTAGACGCTCCCTCATCCTGTTCCTTCCCAAGGTTGGATTTGTTTCCTGATGAGAATATTTTCGCAATTAATTACAACCTTGGATGGAAGATGTATTTCAATGGATCAAGGTGTCAGACTAGTTCTGTGGTGGGTGTGATCTTGATATCCCCTGAAGGTAAACCAATCCCTTTGTCCTTTCAATTATATTTTCCTTGCACCAATAACATCATTGAGTATGAAGCCCTTATTGCTAGCTTGTGTGCCACGATTGCACTAAAAATTAAGCATCTTCGTATACTAGGTGATTATGAGCGCATTGTGAATCAGATTATGGGAACCTATCAAGCTAAACAAAGTAAGTTTTCCTAGTACCGAGACCTTCCTTTTTCCTTTCTCAATCAACTCTCCTCTTTCACAATAGACAGTGTTCCTAGAAGAGAAAAAAGACATGCCGATGCCATGGCAAGCATTGCTTCATTGGTGCCTTCAGAAGAGGATATGAAAGAATACTATTTCGTGGTTCAAGTCTTGCGAACCCTCACAGTTTCTGATCAACCCAAATCCAGGAGTTAGTGGTGCCAACGAGACAGGGGTAGCTACTGGGGGTTTCGATCTCCTCCACTGCCTTGGTCTCTGTGATGTTGCTTCCTCCTCCTGCTCCACCTCCTAGTCCTCACCCACCTACTAGCGCCCTCTCTATCTGCCCTATAGAGACTGGGGTGGTAGGTCCTCCTGTAGACCAAGGTCCCCTCTCAGGGAACCCTTGCCAAACATAGGAGCAGGAGATGCCTCTCCCACCACCACACAAAGTCTGTAGCTACCTCAACATTATCTGCCACTGCTATGGGTGGTAGATCCTACTCGGGCTCATCATCATCAAAGGGAACAAAATTTGTGATGGTGGGGTGAGGGAGATCCTTGACTCTTGCTACACTCTTATAGTCCCTAGTATAGGTGGGCACATCTAGTGGAATCATCAAAGGATGGCCATGCCGTTGCATGACCTGAATCCAATAGTAAGGAACTATGATATAATCACATTGACTTACCAAAAAATGATCCTAATTCAAGGTTCCTTAGATGCCTACTATCATCCACCCATCAAAAAAATTGGTAGGATCTCCATCAAACCCCATCCATAGTTAGAGTGTCAAACTGAAGTTGCCAAAATTGTAGATCGCTAAATCTCCACTGGTTGTCATGTCGTACTAGTGGGCCATGGGAATGTGATACAACTCTCATTGGGGAAAACTGACTAGTCAGGTGCACATGATGTGGGCGAAGGCACACACTTACAAAAGTGTGCACACAGTGAGGCTACGGTACTCATAGTGGACGTATCAACCTAAGTCTTGGTAAAGGTTAGCCAACATGTTGTACCCCTAGGAAAAAATTGTCTGATGCTCGACCATCTCTCTAATCGTATGGATGAGGCCCTTGTGCAGATGCGAGCCTCGCCCATCTATCATGATCAAGAATGCAATGATCATGACCTTAACCGGGTGTAGCAGTGGTCTAGTGGTCCTCGCTTGGTCGTACCAGTGTGTATATATGTCGTCCGTGCCGTCGCTGCCATCCATCCATCTCGAGTAGTAGAGGACTCCCTCCCTTTGCTCCTGTGTTGATCAGGTATCATCCAAAGCCACTCATAGACTGCAGATGGGTAGTTCGAGGATCCGATAGACATCCTCAAACGTGATAGTCATCTCCCCGCAAGGCAGCTAGAAAGATGACGTGGTGGCATCCCACCGCTCCATTAGGACTGTGAGCATCCTCTCATAGTATCGCATCTCTGGCATGCTGAATACATGTTAGAGACCGACCTATTCTAGATGCATGACCTCGTCATCTGTCAGATGGTCCCTCTACTCATGAATGAGTCAGAATGCTCGCCCTCCCGGATGCTCACGAATCTTTGGATACTCTTATAAAATTGAAAAAAATTAAGTCAGAAAATCAAATTTCATCATGAAAACAATTTTTTTAAGACTTATGTGTGTTGCGCATGCATCCTTGTCCACCATGGCTGCCTTGAGGATGCTAGCGTGTCCCTAAGATGACAGTGTAGACTTAGGACCTCAACGTAGACTTTGGATGACAATGCATTTTTTAGATGCGAGTGCCCAAAAAAGACACTTGCGCACCTCGCCGACAAGAAAAATGCTAAAATTAAGCTAAAATTCACAAACAACTAGGCTTACAGGCCTACTTGGTCCACCTCATGGCCCTCCACGATGTCATCGCACAGCTGCTCCAACGTCAACGTCTCATACTCCCTCTTGCTAGGCATTTTGCTAACTTTTCTCTCACAAAAGTCAACTATTTGCTCACAGTGAATAGTGAAAATGACCCTTCTAAGGGCCCACGTACATATATATAGCCCCCCTGGGGCCCATTTTTAGAGATTGTGGCTCCCCGGTTTCTCCTAAATTTACCCCACCAAGTTGGAGGAAAATTTAGGAGGGGGCATATAGTCACTTCTTGATCATATTTTTCTTCCAAACCGACGACTTTTTTCTTGATCATTCTTCTATCCGTTGTAGCTTCTAATTTTTTGAGGTTGAACCAAAATTTGAGTTTTGCAAGTTAAATTCTTGAACAAATTTTTCATGACCGTTTTGTCATTGTTTGTTGAGCTTAGATGTTGGGGGCACCTTCGGTACTAGTTAGCTCACCTTCGGTGGCCTCTGTGGTCCCTTTTTTCTTAGCATGCAAATTTGTAAAATTCAAAATTCAGGTGAAATTTTTCTACTTTAGTGAGGCTAATTTTTTCTAAAATCAATCCCACTAAAGTGGCGGAAAAATTTAATGTCATAGAATTGCACCTAGGGGCAATTCCACATTCTTGCATTTTTTCCTAGCATTTATGACACCTTAGAGCATAAATGACAAAAATCTCTTGAGTTGGAATTTCATGATATTGACTCCATGTGGACTTGTGGTAGAGCAACCGAACCCTTGTGACACGTTTCCCAAAAACCTAGGCTCTGGATGCCTGCATGGCACACAAATGTCTGCACGGTGCACTAGCATCCTGGCAGTTTTTTTAGTTTGAAACAGAGAATCTAAGCTTGACTCTCTCGACAAATGTCCTAGCAGTCAAATTCCAGATGTAACATCTCGTTTCTTCCCTTCCATGCATTAAAAGCCCCTTTCTTGCTCTCATTTGGGGTTGGAACTCATTCATTCAAGCTCTCTTACTACTTTCTCTAGTCTTGAGTTCTCTTCATCATTGATAAGAGCACTCTCACAAGCGAAGCTATGCCGGACTAAGGTCCTTATAGCAGCAATAGCTCTCAAGCAAGCACTCAATAGTGTGTCTGTGTTCTCTAGAGAGGGTCTAGGCCCATCGGTAACACTCTCTCTCTATCAATTTCCTTTCCTACTTTTTCATTTACTACTTTGTGGTGCAGGTTCTACTCCTGAAGCGGTTTTTTCTTTCACCACACGCTTCATTTACACTCCTTTCCAACTTGGCTGTTCGTGGAGGTGGGAACACCAAAGCAAGGGTCTGACTGAGGTAGGCCCCTATACAGCCCCAACCTTTTCCCCTTGTTCTTCTGTGTGTAGGTGCAAAGTGGAGCTTGAAGTGAAGAGTTGAACGTCCCTGAGTAAAAGGTAAGCTCTGTCCAAGTCCCATTGTGTTTTTCATAGTTTTTGACTTATTTCTTGTTTATTTCACTAAGCACATCTTAGATTTGATCTTAGAAGTGAAGCCTGGTTCTATCCACTTGAGCTCCTAAGCCCTCTATTGCTTAGGATGCTAGCGTGCCACACTGGCATCCTGAAACCACACTGCTATCTTTTGGCTGAGAGCTCACTTGTGTGAGCTAGAAATCTTGGGGTTTCACTCTCTCAGGATCTGAAGTAACTTTCTTTGAAACACTGCTTGAAGTATACTTTTTGGTATTTTCATCAACTTGCTTATATTGAGGTGTATAAGGGCAGTTCGTTCCTTGGTGATCTTTTGAGAACAAAGAGACACGTGTGTAGAAAATCCCTCTTATATCACAATAAGACATAATATGATATTTTTTTTGTTTTATAGGCAATAAAAAGAGTGCAAAAAAATGTGGAGAAAAAGTAAAAGGAAAAAAAGATATAGTTCCACCATCTCATAGAAGCCAACGCTTTTGTGATTCAACAAATGTAGTTGGTGAAAATGATAGTTGTGATGATGTGTAGCTTGGTATAGAACATAGTGATGTGTAGCATAATATAGCACATGGTGATGTGCAACGTTGCGATGATCTCTTAGGACTAAGTCTAAGAGAGATTATTGAAAAACATCAGGGAAAATGAACAACAGGTCTACAGATGCTTTTATCAACATTAAAGGATATGTTTAATAATGTGGAATCCATAGAGACTAGTACTGATCTACCTACTCATGCCACACCTGATGTAGCCAAGGAGCATGAAGTTTCGGTTAATGAAAGTCATGAAGAGAGACTGATTGCATCTGTTGTGCCTCAAAGTGCACTTGTTGCATCTAAAACTTTTTATGGAAGTAGAGATCAGCTAGAAATTCTGGTAGTGGTAATTTAATAGAACATGTGAATTCTTTTGTCAAAATAAAAAGATTAAGTAAAGATTTGTATAGACCTACTGAGAAGAATGAAAAATAAAGAAAATTAGAAGGAAATAAGCCATTCTTGCTTGAGATATTGAGAGATGGTGAGCTCATTGGTCCAAATGTTGCAAAAGTGGGCCACCGAGTTGGGTGTAAGATGTAGGGCCCATTTGGATATTTCCAAATCAAATTTTATAGAGCAAGATCCATGAGCTATGGAAAAGGTTATACAGAAAATGGAAATTACTTTTAAGATTACTGGTGGACAAATCTCTAGAAAATATTACAAGCAAAGGATGAGAGTTTTGATTAACAATTATAGATACATGTGCAAAAAAAATCATGTTGGGAAAAGAGAGGTTCGACTCCAGTATATCTCCCAAAGAGTGGGAGACATTGAGAGAAAGTGTGCATTCTGAAGAATATTTGGTAAAGAGTAACAGAGGCAAGAGAGCAAGAGATAATGTGAGGGTTGGATATACATTTGGCCGAGGTGGGTTGCACGCGAAAATGGACAAATTTGTAGTAAGTGTATGGCTTTTTGGTTTAATTTACATTGTGTTATTTATTTTGATTTTTATTGAACTGACTATAGGTTGAAATTGACATTGTATTTTAGGTAGAAATTAGTAATAGAGAAGTAGGTGCAAAAGATATTGTAAATTATATGGCAACACTAGATGCTAGTATATCTAAGAGTAGGATAAAGTTGAAATCTAGTTCGTCAATAGAGATTTCACAACCATTTGTTCAATGCCCAGTAGGAGCCTTTATAGATCATGTCAACTCATATGAACAATGGTACCAAAAGGGAATGAGTTGCATATTAGTTCTCAATCACCAAGTTTCGTAGTTGGTTGAAACCATTAACCCTATGGTTTTTGCATGGAATGAGCATAAATCCATAGATTTAGATGAGGTAAGAGGCTCTATTGATCTCATTTCTTCTTGTTTGGCAGTTCTATATACAAATGCCTCTTAATATATAGATTATTGAAATTTGAGTGTAGGAGAATCCAACCTAGTTTCTTTATTGTTGGAGTGATCCAGAAAATGTTCTTTTGGAAAAAATTATAGCTTGCATTCTTTACTTGACTATTGAATGATTTGTATATTTTTTTGCATGATGGTTAAACCACATGCAAAGCAATTTTTTCAGAGAAAAAGGAAAACAAAAACACCTTCAGGGTGTCAATAGAGCTGCCAATATTGATAGTGATGAAGTGGACAAGAATGTGCACCACAGTTGTCTTAGTTGTCCTGAAGTTGAGGTAATTAATATAATAGTTGGTAGTTATCTATCCCAATGTTTTGTCATTCTTCATGCTTAAAATGTTATTTTTGACAAAAAATTATAGCTTTTGCATTCGTTACTTGACTTATATTAATTTTTGCATGATGATTAAACCACATGATGCAGAGCAATTATATGAAATAAGGACAAAAAGAAAAAGGCCCTATTAATAGAACTCTTTGCAAAGGTGTACAACTTAATGTATGAAATGGCATTGACAGTGGTTATGATGATGAACTTGACGAGCATGCACATGATATTCATAGTGGTAGTTATGTTGAACTTGAGGTGAGTGCTATGAAACCACATGAAAGTAAGTGCTATTCAATTAAGTAATGGTTGTTTTATTATGTAAATAAGGGTAATTATTACCTATTTGATAGAAGCTAGATGTTAGAATAGTAGTGAAGTGTAATTAGCTAGTATACATAGATTATGGAATTAAGGGAGAACATATAACTTACATATGGAAGCTTAGAGCTTAGTTGTAATACAGTGTTTTATAAAAGCACATACAAAAATTAATTTGTTCCAAGACATAAAACATTACATACAACTGTCAAAAATAATATAATGTGTATTTTTTTGTTTTTGCAGACATTTATTGATAAACTCCAAGAAGGGGATACAATTGAGGTGTTCGATTCGCATGATGGTGTTGTTGTAGGCATTGGGTGGATTCACTCACTATCTATTATACATGGAGTCAAATTGAAAGGAACAAGAGATGCAAATGTATGTATTTCACATGTCTCAAGTAACATACCCCTTCCTCATCTAGACAAAATAGATGGAGCTATTCGTCTAAAAGAGAAACTAGGGACCTTCGTATAGTGGCCACTAAAATATTTGAAAAAAATCACAGAGAGTTAGTCGTAAGTGCAGAAGAGAAAAAGAAGGGTTAGCAACAACAAAGTGTGGAGAGTGAAGTTGCAGATAGAGAATGTACTAAGCTTGAATAAGTTTAACCCAAACAAAAACCATAAAATTTGATTAGGGTGTACATTCTGTGAGTAGAATAGAGAATGTTTTTACATGTTTAAACCTCAATTAAAGCATTGTCTCATTTCCAACACTTGTAGGAAAAAATCAGTGAACAAAAATAATTAAATAAACTACCAATTGACTAAATATACTACCAACTGACAAAAATCAGTGTTAATAAATATGACTAAATATATGATTATGCAATTAATAAACAATGTATCAATATACCTATCAATTGACAAAAATCAGTGAGCAAAAAAAAAAAAAAACTACCAAATTGATCAAAATGATGATTAAAATTAATGACTAAATACACTACTAATGGACGAAAATTAGTGAATAAAAATGACTAAATAAGTGACCAGTTAACATCAATCAATGACTAAATATACCAGTGAATAAAAAAATAACTGAATAAGTAACCAGTTTAAAAGATTCAATGACTAAATTACACACTACCAAATCAATCAAATTAGTGACTACATCAATGACCAAATGGATCAATCAAATGACTAAATTAACGAGCAAGTCGATCACTAAGACGACTAAACCAATGACCAAATTGATCAATCAGGTGACTAAATTAATGACCAAAATCAATCAACTGAATGACTAAAAATGGTTTATTCATCGATTCGGTCACATTATAAATGACTGGCAATAAACTACTATTGGTCACATGACCATGTTTAGTCATTTATAAGCAGTTTTTAGTAGTTTTTTCAGTCACATATTGTTGTTTCTATACTAGTGGTAGAGCACGAGAAGAGGTCCACCGTTGAGGCACCTATTTCTATTTCTTTTCCTATGGTTGATTCTGCTCCTATTCTTCCTCCTCCTGCTCCTGCCCAAGAGACCATCCTTCCACCGGAAATGGTTACGAAGGATACTCCTGTGGCTAAGTAGCAACCTCTAGTCTCTTCTCAGGCCACATCTTCTAGTGCCCATAGCTGACGTAACTGACTTGCATGTGAGCACAAGCATAGGTGAAAGGCTCTAGACGCTGAACATGTCACCTCGTAGAAGACAGAGGGGGAGCCAATGCCATCTATCTCTGCATCCTCTTTAGTTGTTCTACCTTTTCCTATTGTTTTTGTGTTGGTTCCCATCACCTTTGTTTTGCTTTTGGCTCCTCCGACAGGTCTTGATGAAGCTCACCCCAAAAGGGTGCAAGTTTTGATTTCTCCCTTCATGGAACCCCCTCTCTTGATGTCCCTCTTAGATATCCCTCTATTCTCTCAGCCCATAGACATGCCAAACACAATGGTGGTGGGTGATCCCACAATATTGGTTTACAATGTTTGGCCAAACTAGACACTGAACTGATTTTTTCTAACCAAATCTTCACTTTCGGGAACCTATAGCAGCTAAACCGTGAGGAATTTGAAGATGATGTAAACTAGTGATTTGTAAAATTTTGTCTATAGATTCTAAATATATTTTTTCAAAAATTTTGGAATCAGATTGCACTTCTTTTTCCATCTCCTTCGAAAACTATTTTTTTCATTAAACACC
The DNA here is from genome assembly GCA_007258455.2 of Sequoia sempervirens. Classification (NCBI taxonomy): domain Eukaryota; kingdom Viridiplantae; phylum Streptophyta; class Pinopsida; order Cupressales; family Cupressaceae; genus Sequoia; species Sequoia sempervirens. The sequence continues at coordinate 59,133 of VDFB02262455.1, forward strand.
ATTTTTAAGGAGTGACGCTCACTATATACAACAATTTTTTTTCCATGTAGGATAAAATTCTAATTTTTTGAATTTATATTTGTAACAACAATATCTAGTGCTTCCAATTGGTTTCATAGTGTTTTATTGAATATTTTTTTCCTTAATCAAGTTTCGAAATCAAACCAATTACAATTCAAACACAGGTGAACTATATACAACATAAATTTTTTTGTATGTATCGAAATTCATTTTTTTTTTGTTGGATCAAATACTTCAATATATAGTGCACTCATATTTTTCAACTTTTTTTTGATAATCTACTATTTTTCCACATGTGTAGAACAAAGAGCTTGATTTTCGGTGAAAATCCTATGTTTAATCAGACTAAGAAAGTAAATACATAATAAAACTAAAACATATTAAAATTATATTTTTTGGATAGATCGTTCTAAGGACTACCATCATCTAGTTGGGTCTGTGAAGTCTCCTCCATTTTCATCCTCAACTTGAGCTTCAAAGGGAAAAATTCTGGAGTTTTTTTGTGCCAAAGGAGGAGAAGGGGGGAAAAGGGGGCTTCGAGCGAACCCCCTTTTCACAAAGCTTTTCTTTTGTTTTTTTTCTAGGAATGGTGGGACCCAAAATTTAATGAGTTTGCTCAAACTAGGGTTCTAGCGAACCTCCTTCGGGTTCATTCGAACCCCCAAAAACTAGTTTTTTTTTTGCATGGGGGCATTTTTTGCAACTTTTCCTTCCTCACTAGAATTGTAAACCAGTTTTGTGGGTTTACCCTAGTGTCTATTGCGGATTTTTCTTCTTCCTCCTCAACTTCCACTTCTTCGATGGGGATTCAACATCCTCTATTGAAGCACAATCTAGAGGATGACCTTGTTGAAAGCAAAGGTTGGAAGAAGGGTTCACATTCTTTGGAAGTTGGTTCTATCTTTTCTTGCACTTTCCTCGTGTCAGAGGTAGCCCCCGCTTCCCTTGAGTTTGTCATTTCCCCTCTTGATGAGGTTGGTAGTGGCTCTTGGGTGCCTCCTCCCACCTAATTGACACATGGCACTCCAATGAAGTGCATGTTTAATTTGGTGGATGATATCTTGGCTCTATCTTCGATCCTTGCAAGGTCGATGACTTTTGCTTCACAAGAGCTCAATAAAGAAGACCTTGAGGCACCTTCTTCCTTGGATCTTGTTGCAAGAAAGTCAGAGGATACTTCCCTTGCTATCCTACCCCTGTAGGTTCATCTGCCCTCACCCTACAATGATCTATATTGGGATTAGGATGACCTATTGCTCGGTGAGGACTAGGGTGGTACCTCATCTTTATTTGTAGTGTAGATTGTTTTGTGTGTTTGTGTTCCCTTGTGCTTGTATTTTTGTGTTTGTGATCTTTCTTGGAGGACCCTTGCTACCCTTGTAGGTGTTTGGATACATGCACAATTTTTTTTGATGCACTTCTATGTGTATCATCATTCTTCTATATATTGTGAAATTTATTTTTCGATATTGGGGACAATGGAAAGCGTTGGGGGTATTTAGGCCTTCTTCCATGTTGACCCAATTTTTATTTTTATTTTGTCTTTACGTTATCTTCTTTATGTTCTAATAACTTTTGGGATTGACGACTGTTTGTTCATACACTATGTTATATCTAGCTATATCTATGATAAAATCTAACTTCGGGTTCTTAGATCCCCCAATCTCTCTTGATGTTGTGGTTCTTATGCGTTCTTCCTCAAATGCATGAAAACATACCATGAAGACATCTTGTTATGTATCTTGTGTCATAACATCTTTTCCTCTCCTTTCTCTCCTTAGGATGTCATCTGCTCCTTTGCAACACATATTATCCTAAGGGGGGTTACCATGTTCTAATTTTCAATTTGGTGAATTCTTTTGAAAATGATTCCTTGGTGTATAATTTAAAAATGAATTCCTTGACAAAAGAATCCCTTATTGAAGCATGTCATTTTCCAAAATTTTGTATTCTCTAAGGATTCATGGATGAAATTTTCTTTTGAAAAGGATTCCGTATGGGTATGTGCAGGATCATGATGGGCCAAAAAGTGGCGATATGATGGGTATGCTTAGGGTATGTGGTTGACGACTTTTTTTTAACCCAAAATTGATGAAATGAAAAGGATTTTTAAAGGAGATTCCTAGATTTCCACCAATATAAATTATGATTTACTTTGAATTTAATAAATAATTATTATTCATTTTCTATTTGAATTACTAAAGTCCTAATTGATAGGATGATTGAAAAAATCTATAGCTTTCAAACGGTATCACATTTTTGAATCTAAAACATGTGTCACATTCTATGCTTCATACTATAGGATTAAAAATTGAATTTCATGAAGTTTTGACCAAGTTAAGGTGGTCGACATCTGAGTTTTATATTTTTTAAAATTTGTAATAATTTTTATAATTAATTATTTACTTATAAAAAATTAAAAATATGCATCACATTGTGACATGATTCCTCTACTTATATCTAAAATATTATAAAAAAATATTATCATTTTATTGTGGTTAGGGTGGTCAGATAGACACCTACTTCTTATTTTTTCCCTAAAATTTAAGTACTCTTGAAATTTCAAATTTTCACCAAATAGATTTTTTTTTATTTAAAACCTAGTAGTTTAGAAACTACATTCAATTTGCTACAGATTCTATTCTTACATATTTTTGAAATAATATAGATAACTTATTCAAACTTTTATGTCAAGTTTCCTAACTCTGATTTTTCTAAATTTTTTGCCACTTAAGGGCTTGTTTTTTCCATGATGATCCTGCACATACCCATATGTGAAAGAGTTTGAAAAATTACCTTTGAAAAATGAGCACTTTTCTAAAATGAAAGAGTTTGAAAACTTTCCTTTGAGAAGGAGCATTCTTTCCAACATATTCCTTGACAAAAGGATCTTTCAAAAGGATTCCTTGATGAAAGAATAACTTATGGAAAATGCAATGTCTTTCAATTGGAGTGATCCCTTAAATGAAACCCTTGGTGTCTTGAAGGGTTTCCTACCAAAGGTGTTAGAAACCAAGATCAAACATGCAAACCAGAAAAAGCCTTCCACAAGAGAAAAACAATAAAAAAGTAGAGCTTTGCATGAATATGTACAAATTGATATTATTCAGAATTAAGAAATTACAAGGGATAAATTGCTTTATAAAAGCAATGTGTGTATAACCCTAATATTAAACCTAATGTTGACCTAAAATCAACTCAACTAAATAAAGCTTACTTATTAATTAAGCAAACTAATTATTACCTAAGTAAAACCTAAATAAACTTAATAAAGTGTAATTAAATAATTAATTACACCAACACTCTCCCTTAAGTGCAACTTAGGGAGACTAAAAAATAATGCACCCAATGCTAGGATGAATGTAAGAAAGCATGAATGGGTCCCAACAATAAGGCTTGATCAGGTACCCATGTACAAATGCAATGAATGAGAAAACTTGAATCCAACAAGAAAGGAAGGATACTTCTGTTTACTACTGAAAGAAAATGAGAATCACTGATTGAATCAAGGAATCATGATAAAGCAACAATAGACCCGATGCCATGGAACACTAGAAAACACACAAACTGGAACAACCCTGGAATCTATGAAGCAACGGTAGATGATAAAATGATGCCCCCATAAGAGGGAATGATATGATGAAATAATTTGAAAGCCACGCGTATCTCAATGCTGATGCCAAACTATGACTAAAACTAATCCACAGGAGCAAGTACCATGAAGATTCTGGAACATTAACCATAAATTTAATGGCCCTCAAACTGAGATGTGACCCGATGCGAATATGATATGATTCAGGATCATTAACCATAGGCTCTCAATCTGAGATGTGAACCAATGTGAATATGATATGTGTCAAGCTATGAGCAAGATGTGGCCAAAAGAAACTAAGAATCCAGATACAACCCATGCGAGTTGTCATCATATCAAGATGAGATCAAAGTGAAACTACACTCTAATCATATTATTATGCAAGAAACCTGCCTGATGGAACTTTATATTAGTTCATCTGATTTAGTGCAATTTTTAGAAACCAAGATCAGACATGCAAAAAACCCTGAGCAAAACCCTAATATGAAAACTAATGTTAACCTAAAATCAGCTCAACTAAATAAAGCTTACTTATTAATTAAGTAAACTTAATAAAGTGTAATTAAATAATTAATTACACCAACAAAAGGAACCCCCTTTGAAAGATTCTCCTTCAATTGAATTCATTGATGTCTTACATTTATGTGTCTTTATCTGATATTTGATGTCACTAAGTCTTGATGTCAGACATCATATATCCTCGTGTCTAGCTTGGGGGTAGCCTGACTAGACTTGTATTTTCTGTGATTGTCCTATAACAAAGTTTGCAATAGTCACAAGATTATCTGATCAGTGTATCTGATCAAACTGTGTCTGATCATGCCAACTTGTGTGTATTATTATTTTTTTCCTAACATGTTTTGTTTGCAGCCTAACATGTTTGTGGTGAGATTGCAACTTTCTTTGTAAGACCGAGAACCTGTGAAGCCTCCTCTCTTTCATGTTCAACTAGCTTTGCAGGACCAAGAACCTATGGAGCCATTTCTCTTTTCTTCACGTCTAGGTGTGCCAAATTAAAGATATTCTTCCTCGATGCTATTGGTATATTCTCTCCAATCTCTTTCTACTTTATCTTGTATCCACACTAACATGTATGCTCACTAAAGTGGAGGCAAAATGTAATGGAATGAACTTGAACCCTAGGCACATTCCCCATTTATTTACCCTTACCTTTGAAATTATAAGTCCGATGATGTAAACCTGTCACCACCAACTTATTTCTTCTACGTGGCCTTGTCTTTTTGCATCAATGGAGGAATTTTTTCAGGGGCATCCTTGTGCCGTGCTGTCGTCTTGACAGGATTCCTACCCCTAGAATTTGTAAAGGTGTTATGTTTCTAGTTGGTTGCAAAGCTAACATCTTTTATCGATCCTTGGTCAACAAAAAATGACTAGTTACCTCCATTTCAAGAATTCAAACTCATTCTTTCACTCTTTCATGCAAATTTCTATTTCCTTCACGTAAAGTATCACTCTCTCAAGCTCATTCTCACTCTCTTCTTGATCACTTTTTCTTCCTATAGCTATTGTAAGCTCCCTTCTTGGACTCCACATCACCTTCTTGTAGTATTATATTATTTGTAGGGTATACAAACCTCCATCTTCTTGGAAAGGCATGGCCTCTCTGCATCTTCTCCTTTTGGCCTTGAGTGCTAGCAGAAGGAAAGGTGATATTTCTATTGTTATTTATTTGCATCATTATGTCTTAGAGAGTAGGATTCAGACTATCTTTGCACTCTATTTGATAGTGTCTTTCCTTTCTCTTCCTTATCAATTTCTCTATCTTGTTACATATTTGGTCGTCCATGGAGGTGAGAACACCAAAACAAGGGTCTGACTAAGGAAAACCTCAAAACACAACCCAAAATTTTTTCTACTTCCTTGTGTGCAGGTGTTGATTCATTTGTTTGGAGTTATAGTTAAAGGATTAGATTTTGTGAGTGGAAAGGTATCTTTTCCTACTCCTTTGTCATTTTCATACTAGAATAGCTTTTCGTATTCTTCTTGTTGCATTTGAAAGTTACTTTTTGTATTTTATCTATCAAATTGTGAAACCTCAATAGTTGGGTTGTAAGTAGGCCCTTTGTGCTTTCTGGTTGTTTATCAAACCTTTGTCCATATAAGATGCTAGTGTGTCGTGATGGAGTCAGACTCCTGTAGTTATGTCCTTAGAAAGTGAGATGTCTAGTCTATAGTTTGAAACCTCTGTGGTTGACTCACCATTGTTTGGATACACCCATTTTTAGTAGAGGGGACAAAGTGTGTTGTTTTCCCTTCCTTTACAACCTCTCTCTCTACCTATCAAATAACCTGAGGTAGTTTAGGGAAATTTGTTCCTTGGGGCTCTCCCATGACCTGGAGCCTTAGGGGTGATGAATTCCCCTTCTCTACAACTTCATCATTCACTGAAATACACATACAAAAATAAGGTTCCCTCCCTCCCAGATTCGGATGCAGTTGGAAGGGGAAGGCCTAATTGAGCGAGAAAGGTTTGGAAGGGCAGCTCTGCAGCAGAGTGGTTCAACATAGCCTTTTCTCAACTCCTCCCACCCTGCTGCCCCAGTCGAGTTATCTCCGTCTGTTTCAAACGAATAATGTGCCGCTGGAGACACCGAACTGGTTATGGGGGGCATATGGGCATAACACCTATGGGGAAAAGAAAAGAAGGTCGACTCCTCATCAATCGATGGCCTTCTCCCACCCCATCGAGTTCTGAAAGGATAAGTTCGGGAAGAAAGCAGCTCATAGTTGGACAACTCGCTAAGGTTCAAACCGAGGGAAGGTTGAAGACAGACCCCATTCTGCTTGCGGAGACCCTGTTTACTCTCTTCCTGCTCATCACTGCATTCTCCCGGATCCTCCTTTTAACACAGGAATTTACAACCTACCGACACTGCTAGGAGAGGGGTGAAAGCGACACAGCACATTAAGACTTTCTTATTTATGTCTTTCAAGCTTTTATTTCTGCATTACCAGCCCCGGTATGTGGGGATGAACATTTATTATATATGGATTGAGAGTTGGAGCAAGAATGAATGCTAGATAAAGGGGCTCAACATCACATCTGTGGTCTGCTTGCCAGGGGTAAAAACAAAGACAGAAAGAGCAGAAAGGAATGCGAACATCACCCATAGAATAGTAGGGGCCCTCCCAAGTGAACCAGCTATTTAATCCATCCAATTGAGGGAGGCAGCCCAGCCTGAAGGAGAGAGTTGTTTAAAACAGGGCATGGCACTTAGGAGCATTGAAAGCGGGAAGTGACTGGAGAGGATAAGAGGAAAAGAGCCCACATCATATTACGTAGATAATAGACTATACTCTTTTTTCTATTCGAAATAGCTGGTTCAGCTTGACTGCTCCTAATGAAGGTGTTCCCCTTCCAACTGCATTGGATCTCGCTCTCAAAGTCACTCTTATCCTCTCCTTTCAGTTGAGGATCGGGCATCACTCGTGCCTCCCTCTCCATCGTCGGTCGGGGCAACCTTTCCTAAAGCCGGATCCAACTCTGAGCCGCTTTCATCCCTTGGGATCTTCCAATCTTCCTTCCCTCTGGGCGAGACAAATCAACATCTCCAAGCAAAACTGCTAAACTCTCCTCTCCACTAACTTTAGCCTTTGACCGGAATGCCCCATAGAATTGTAGGGGTGCTGGTTCGATGCTTCCGGCACTTGTGTTCACCCTGCCCTTCGGGACCGACCCATTCGCCCGTTAGTCAAAGCTGATCCTAAGTTTGAAATTTTTTTACAAACTGAAACTGGAGTGAAGAACCCTATTACCACATTGATACCAAATTCAAAAGTGAAACCTTTACAAACTAAAACTGGAGTGAAGAACCCTATTACCACATTGATACCAACTTCAAAAGTGAAACCTTTACAAATTGAAGACAAAGATAAGTTCCTTTCATCTATAACAAATCTATTAGATGATTATTTAGGATCATTAGATTTCACACCTACATTCATGGGGGAACAAAAGATTTCACCATCAAAATCAAAAAAAGAGAAAGAAGCTGCAATGATATCCATACAAACCATTGGTGAATCATCATAAACATATGATTTAATAACTGCTAACAATGAGGGAGACATAAATTACATATCTACATGTGTATAGGAGTGAATTTGTACCCCTTATGAAAATTCCCCTTTTTCCTTTCTCCATTTTAGAAAACCAAGTTCAGAGGCTAAAATACACATAAGTCTACTGCCTTCATCCCACTTGGTGCCTGTTTTGAGTGTCGGTGGAGGAATTTCTATCGGAGACATCCGTGTGACACACTTACATCCCTAGAAGATTCCTATGGTTGGAGCTTGCAGAGGCATTACACTTCTCATTGGTAGTCGAATTGTAACACCCTCTTCGGCTGACCAACCTAAATATGGCTGTTTTCTTCATCTTTCCTTCAAAGTATCTCCTTCTACATGCATTTCAGATCTTCTATGCTTTCAACTCAACTTATTCACACTCTCTTGCACTCCTTGCATTCCCAAACACTTTTAGTAGCACTTTTGCACTCCATAGAAGCAATAACTTCACTCCATCACTTCAGTAGAGAAAGTGTGGGGACAACACCATTGCAATAGAGTCTCAAGTACTCTCATTTTCTCCCCCATTAGCCTTGAGTGTTCTTGGCAGAGGTGGTAAGCTCCCACTCCTCTCCTCTATTACTTGGTTGAGTAAGCACATTTAATGTTTTTTAGTGTTTTAGTGTTCTTTACTTTATTACTTCCTTTATCATACTATTTCTCCATTATTTCTTTCTTGGCTGTCCATGGAGGTGGAAACACCTAAACGGGGGTCTGACTGAGGTAGGCCCCTATACAACCACCCAACAATTTTCCTCTCCTTTGTGTGTAGTGAATGTGCTACTGGGAGCTAGCTGGCGAACAAGTTCCTTTGTGAGATCATTCTTGCCACCTTAACTCTTGTGTTTTTATTTTATCATATTAGAGCATATATTTTTTACTTCATAGCATTGTTTTGTCCCTTTAGAAGTAGCTGGCTGGGCCGTTAGTCTTTTTTCTAGAGTTTAGCCTTGTCTCTTCAGTCCTTTGGTAGTGCAGATGCCAGTGCACTTGAGAGACACCAACGCGCCACATTGTCATCCTGAGACCGCGCTTTTGTCCTCAGACAAAGAAATTCCTAAGGAGTAGCGTTAAACTTGAAAACCAGTTTTCCCAACCCCATTTTATATCTCAAGTCTATAGGGTGATTGAAGGAATTTATAGTCCTCATCATTATCGTCCCACATTTCCAAACACCTCATTAAGCTAAGGTAAGTTAGGGCAGCCTTCCACTCTTGGTCCTCTATGACCTGGGGCCTTGAACATGGTTGGTCCCCATCTCTTAAAATATGATGAAAGTGATTACGAAAAACCACCTTATTTGAAAGAAATTGAAGCCATTTATGGAAGCGGTTATCAAATTTTGAAACAATTTGGCTATAATGGAAAAGGATGTGGTGTAAAAGAATAGGGTATCTATGTCCCCGTAGAGATTAACACACAAGAAACAACAAGAGGTCTTGGCTATTTTCCTTAAAAAATAATGAAAACATCACAAGGACCTTCACTTAATCATGCAAGATTCTCCAAAGATAAACAACACTAGTTGTTGCTTCTTGTCGTGTGGTAGTTATAACATCACACAATACTCATTGCCATGCATGGAGGTATAAATTAAGCTTTATGTAATAATATTTCATCTTGCGAGGAGCAACATATCATCATCCTCTTTTGGGCTTCTCTTTGTCCCTACACTTGGGGGGCAAGGGGTTAGGTAGTCTTGTGTTAGATGTATTCTTTCTAGTAAGGGATTCCTTTGTATCTCCTTAATATATTAGTGCAGCGAGTACACTAAAATTTTAAGGCGGGCATATGGTCCCCCACTCATTGTTCACATAAATAGTGGTCCCTTTTTAGTGATGATAGCATGCATCTCCTAGAAAGTGTGACCTTGTCAATTGAAGTGTGAGTTTCTCAATTTATGGTAGTGTCTTCTTGGTGGTGATATTAGGCTTCATGTCCCCTAATGGTGTGACTTTTCTTGAAATATAATGTTCCCCTTGGAGGTAATGCTATGGTCAGTATTCCCTAAGGTGTGATTTTTTTATTCCATGACTTTTCATCTCTTGGTTGTGATGTCATGTGTGATATTCCATAAGGCGTGATCCTTCATGTATTAAGCAATGCCCCTTTGTTATTCTTGTAAAGCACCTTTAGTGGTGGTGTTGTTTATAACACCCCTTGAGGTTTTGGAATTTTCTTGTTCATGCACCTTCGTAGACAATTTTTCATCATCTTCTTAGATGTTTATGCGCCATCTTAGGCAAGTTTGTCATCATCTTCTTAGATGTTTATGCGCCTTCTTAGGCGAGTTTTTCATCATCTTCTTAAACATTTATGCACCTTCTTAAGCAATTTTGTGATCTTCTTAGAGGTTTATGCACCTTCTTAGGTGATACTTTGGAAAGTTAGACCATGGATTGAACTTGAGAACCCCTTTTAACATGGCCATCAAGTATAATGCGACTTTCTTGATAATAGAGCTATGTGTTTCATGAGTGTTTAGCATAACAAAACTTTCCATCCTTGTGGAATCCATCATATTGCATGGAAACCTAGCATAATGCAGCTTGCTAGAAAATAGATCCATGTGGCTCATGAGTGATTTTGAATAACACAACTTGCTAGTCCTCATGAGAGAATTCCTTTCTCTAAAATAGGGCCAAGACTGAGTAGCCCTAGGTGACTTAGCCCCCCTATTTTTCCTCCAAAATTGAATATGTTGTTGGCAAGAGACACTATACATGTCATCTGGTGTTGTCATTGATGGAAAAAAATATTAGTGATTCAATCCACATGTCAGCATTTGATCATACTGGAAGTCAGATCAAAGATCAGTGATTATCTGTCAAGTTAGAATAGAGGATTCAACAAAATTATGCTCATTGGTTCACATGTAATTTTACGTTATATTTTTGTGTTGTGGATCTCAAGGAAGGTTGTTTGGTATATGATCTCTATTATTCTTAAATCTTAGAGCCCTATACCGATCCGTGTGTAAGTTAGAAGATATGATTGATTAATTTTTTGTTTAACAGTGCATGAAGGCCAACTAAATGATTGTAATCATTGTGGATATTCGAGGAGTAATTGTTTAAGTGTTTTTGTGTTTGAGCATGTTGATTTGGGTCCTCACTATGTTGTGGCCAACTTTGGTTGGTGCACATTGAAAATTAATTAAATGGATTGAGCCAAAAGTTTGTAAATATTTCATATTTTGTTGAAGCTGACATGTAGCGATTAAATATTTAGTTGTGGATATATTATATCATTTTGATGTATGCACGAAGTGTGTTGATGTATGTTGAAAATGTCAGGAGGATTGTAGAGTGATTATGCACAATTTCACTTGTGCATAAAATGATTTGTGATGTGAGTTAAAGCAGACAAAGCAGAAGAGAAGAATCAGACAAAAGGTCAAGAAAGCGATTAATGTGCTTAACCAGAACTATTCTCAAGAATTTGTAGATGCTATTTCATAGTTCACCACTCCAATTGTATTTTGACATTGACTGTAAGGCAGTGAGATTTTCTGTTTTTGAGCAGTAAGCTCTAGGCAGTGTGCCTGAATGCAAGTACATTCCCATTTTGTAAACATCTTTTGAGTATACTTAGATAATATTGTGGATTGACCTTCATTGTCATTTTTCCCATAATAGGGTTTCCATGTAAAAATCCTTGTGTTATGGTGAACTGGTTGCTTGTTTTGTATTCATGCATATTTATTTTGGTTGAATGTTATAAGTGCTTTAAAGATTAGATTAATAAAGCTAAAAATTGCATAACACTGGTTCACCCCCCCCTCAGTGTTCCTTGATTCCAACATATGTTAGAGTTGACATTTTATTATTTAAATTTCAAATATCCAATGTCAGCTATCAGGATTTAATTTTTGAGAAATTATAATAATTGCATATAAATACATAGTTATTTCATCATTTGAAAGATACCTAACAAAAAGTGGAAATTATTGGAGAAACTATGATCAAGAAGATTATCAAGCAAGTCAAGAGCAACATTTCAGAGATTTATCGTAGCATTTCAATATCAAAGGATCATGTCAAAGTGTACATATAAGTTTGTTCATGTTTATGTTATCATATAGTTTGTCAGATCTAACCCTTGTAGGTATTCAAGAAAATAAAACAATTTGAAATGTAGAAAAAGTGGTATGGTGCTATCGTATGGTTTAGGACATAGAGCACACCCACTTTCCAATTTCGCTCAAGGATAACCCTAGAGATCCCAATGCAAAGGAGAAAGAGATCTTGCAATAGGGTTGTCCTAGGGGCTGATTGTAAACTAATAAGGGGTTCACCACCAAGTAAGAACTTGGAAAGAATAATGCAATGAAAAGTATAATTCAAGATGAAATGAAAAACCCTAGTATGATGAAAGGCTTCATTAAATGACCTAGAAATGCAAATGAAACAAAACATAAAGCTACAGAATAGAAGGTATGCACTTGGAAATCTAGAGATGACTAGAAGGATGTCTAAAACACTAGAATTTATGCCTTTAATGCTGAGTGGGACTCATTCACTAAGCTGGGAAAATTAGTCTAGAATCTAGGTTTCTGTGCGAGAACAGGAATCTAGAAAATGGGTATCTGAATTTGCAAAAAAATGAATTTTGACCAAAACTAGGACTCATTCGCTAGAAGTGGCGAATCATTTCAGTTAGGGTTTTCTGAAACTTCGAGATCTGGATCTACTCTTCTCAGTCTGCTCAATTTGCTTCTTCAAGTTTCTAGATCCGAATATCTGTAAATCAACCTATAGGTGTTCTCCAATGTTCTTCAAAGCTTAATGACAACTTTGACAACTTTATGCACTTTGAAAAATTTCTCCAATCTTTCTCTTCAATGTTTCTTCAATCTAAACCTACAAATCACACACTAAAGAGAGGGAAAAATGTTGTTTTGTTAGTGGATAGGGGTTTTCCTTGGTCAAACCCCATTTTGGTGATCAAACCTTGAAATAGAATGAAATAGGAAAGGAGAATGATGAATGAACAAAATTTGATGTTGCAACTCACCAAACCCTATCAATGAAGTGTTGCAAACATGTGTGAGTGGCTCCAATGGATGTAGATCTTGAATCTTGCTTGAAGGTGATAGATCTTGAATAAAATGCTAGCTTGAATCATAAACCCTACATCACAATTGTTAGCTCCAAAACAAACATGATGCATGAGATCTTTGACATGATGCTTGATGCTTGAATGCTACTCTCAAATGATTGATAATCTTCCCTTGAATGCTCTTGAATTCTCTTCTAAACACTTGAATGATCTTGTGAATTCAAACTTGTTATAAGGATGAATACTTGAATGCTTGGTGTGAAAATGAGTGAAAAAAACTTGTATTTATACTCAATTATGCAAGAATTCCTAAAATTACAACACTACAAGTTGACATCAGATCTAGGAGGATAAAATCCACCAAAAATTTGAATTAATTTTGATTTTGGGCCAAATGAGACTCATTTTCCCAAGGTGACAAATGAGTCCCATTAGGTATAATTTTTGGGACCATTTTAAAAAATGCTTAGAAAGGCGTGAAACCAGGTTCGAGACCTAAAAACCTAGGTGGGACTCATTCACCCAAGGTGGTGAATGAGTCCCAGATCACTAAATTTGGGCCACACAAGTTGAAAAAACTAGAATTGTGATTGGATACATTGATTTTTGTTGGGATTATCCTTAAAAAGATACATTATATGAGGCTTGTGGTTGCAAAATAAGTCCAATAAAAGCATAAAAAAGCCCAATTATTAATGAAAACCCTGGAAAAGTGTGAAATTGTATTACAACACTTCACAACACTTTAGCAAGGTACCATTTAAGTTCATTAGTTCACAAGGTCCCAAGACCTAATGTGAATATGTTAGACATATTGGAACATTAAATCAAGGCCAAGTTAGGGGGGGGGAATTTTTCCACCATTACACAACTATAATCAAGACTTGAGGAGATGTGCATGAATTCAATCCTTCAAGGAAATCATTTTTGAGTGGTGAATTATAGGATATAGTTGATTCATCATTCATTTGTCATTTATCTATATTTCATTGACATTGCCATTGTGGAGGTGGAAACACCAAAACAAGGTTTGACTGAGGCAAGCACCTATATGGTAGAACTATTCCTCTCCCTTTGAATGTGTAGGTTTCAAATTTGAAGAAGATTGTGAGAAGATTGAAGGTAATTCATTCTTTTTTGCAATGAAACCCTACACCTTGACAACAAATGAAAAATCAGTTACAACAATATTCAATAGTGATTTGATAGTGTGACAAGTGGAAATACAAGGCCTTAATTTGATACTAGACGATTGCAAAATAGACTTGAAGCTGCTCAAAGAGGACATAGTCACCCTAGGCGATTTGGTCCTCAATTTTCAACCCTAGATTCATATTCCAGGTGCACAGTTTTCTACTCAATCTGTTTCTATAGTACCCCTCCATTATTGGCTCTTTCATGATGTTTGATAAATTTTGATTTGGGTTGTTTGATGTTAATTTGATTTATTAATGTTGTTTTGGTTTTTTGGTTAATCAAGGTATTAATTAAATTGCTAATTAACAAGCAGTTTGGTAATTAAATATATATATATATATATATATATATATATATATTGATGATTATGGTTTGTAATAAATTAAATTGTGCAATATAATATTAAATGAAATAAAATAAACTAAAAGTGTGAGAAACATGATAAGATAAAATAAAATATAAAAATAGAAATTTGTAATTATTGGATGGTTAAAATATTAAAAGGATAGAAGGTTTTGCATGCAAGTTCGTGCATAGTCTCAAACTATTTGTCGTAAAGAAATTTGATGCTTTATTGGAGATTTTGAGATTTTATCCGATTTTTGTTTTTGGAAATAAAATAACTTTTCTTTTTGTTAATAATTATCGTTTTGGGGGAGAGGGCAGAGGGAGGCGTGCGGAAAGCTCTTGCAGAGGACTAGGATAGAGTTGAACCTATTATATGCTAAGTATAATAGAGATATTGGATATATACATTTCATTAGCAGCATGGGTAAAAAGCGTGGTCCATGTAACAGAAGAAGTTAGAGACATTTTCTTGTCTAAGCTTTCTGAGTAGCTTGTAGAGGAAGTGCGTGGGGTTTATGGGAAACTTAGAGTACTTTCTCTTGTATGCAAAGAATTAAGATAAGAATGCATGGTGGGAAATGAATTACGTAGAAAGAATATTTTCTACGCATAAATTGAGCTCTGTGAGAAGTAAGAGAATATATGGGCCAAGATGAGATTTGAGGGTGAGTCACCACAGTCAAGGAACTCAATCCGCCCAACAAAAGGAGGTATTTATAAGATCATCGACTGAAGCAAAGATGGAGATATGAAGATTTCAGTCTGCAAATTCCTCCATCGATTTTAGAGTACTCTCTGTGATGTCAAGTAAGTATCAATTACCACAGTTTAGGTAACAATAATATTGCAACAGAGAGAAGCAAGAATTTTAATCTTTAATATTTCTGTGATGAATATGTTAAGCATTATAAAGGATTTCATAATACCCGAAAGGGTATATAGATAGTATTTATAAATATTTATGTTCATTGCTCAAATAGCTTGTAAATTGAAATCTTTGTTTTTCATAAGTACAATCATTCCGAAAATCTTCCCATTCACATTTTATTCGCACATTGTATGCTCATACGTCAATTTAGATACGACATCGACTACTTCACCAACTTTCTTATATCCTCCTCTTCTTTATCCCTATTGTTATGCTTGATAGACATCACTTCATTATTTTGGGTATCTGATACAGTGCTCATTAGTATATTGCGAGCCTATTTTTCAGATTGTTTCATTTAGCATCACCAATATTCTCCACAAGAATATTGTACTTGTTTAAAATGATGGATGACCTTACCTCGTTTCTAAATTCCCCATTTTGGCAAAAGGATTCAACTTTATGCCTGCCAATTGTATTTGCTTGAAATTACTAAAGCCCTTTCAACGATTCCAACTGGTGCATACCCTCCAATTATCGCATTCCATGAGGTCAAATTTCCTTGAGGAATTATGTCAACAGATCGTGTCCCTTGCCTCTATCTCCACATTTTTATTTCAAACATTTCTTTGAGGTATTCTGTCAAGCAGTTCGCGTGTCTTGTCCCTGCCTTTGTATCTTTCATTTGGGTTTCACTCCTCCAAACTCTTCCTCCCTAGTATTGACCTTTCACTTCTCCAATTTGGCTTGTAGCAGCCTGAAAATAAGATTAATACAATGGTTTTAGAGTATGTTTAATAAAATAAAAATTATAGATCCTAATAATGTGCACAATTAGGTTTTAATAGTATGTCATCCTTTACTCTGTGCAGTTAAATATATATAACAACATATTTAATATGTATAACTATTCTTATCTTGATTTTGAAAATAAATGCAAGGTTATTGTTAATGAATAGTCAAATAACCAATGTTATATATTTAGTTTGGATTGTTTTGTCAATATTTGAGAGTATTCACATTTATAATAAAATTTATGGATTTGTCATTTATAGAAATGTTAAAGTATGTGATAGTGTATGCCTAATAAATAGATATTCAAGTCATTGAAACGATAGATAATGGTTCAAAATGAAGATAGGGTATACAATGAAATGGGGGAAGTAGATTTAATCATATTTAGACAGTTGAGAGATTTATTTAAAAGAATGACTTAGTGGAAATCTACAATGTTATTTAATAAAGAATTTAAATTGGGATTTCTTATTGGATGGTTATTACCTAAAGAATATTTAAACGGTTGAAAGAAATTGGTTTGGGTAAATTTTAAGGGAATTGGTATATTTAATACCTCAATAATTAAGAGTTAGGAAAAGTTAATATTTCTAAGGGTTGAAATTTTGGGGATTAATTAGTTATAAGTATTTAAGAGGGTTGTCGTGTAATTTAAATAATTGGATTATTGCTACTATAGATATTTTCAAGTAGAACTATTTGGAGTAAATAATCTTTGGAATTGAACTTAAAATTGAGCAATTAGACTCGAGGGAAGTATAAATTCTTTGTCAAGATTATAGAAATGTTGTCATTAATTTCGTATGGTATATATTATAGAGTTGGTCATTCAACTGCACAATGATGTTTATCTTCAATTGGTTAGAATGTTGATTTGATAATATATATACATAAATGTTACTTTTTAGATTGGAATTTACCTAACTTGTTATCTTGTATGTCTTTGGGATAATGTTAAGTAATTAAGTTGGTGACTAAAATGAAAAGTGGAAATAATGTGTTCATGGTTGATTGTCGAATGTTTACTTGTTGAAATAATGTGTTGGATTGGTGGAGTTTGGGTGAATTTGTTTATTGTTCAAAATGGAATTAATGTTTTATCTGTGGAGTAATTATGTTTGTGATGCAAGGATTGGATGAATTTAATACCGCATCGTTTATTGGAAATTGGGGGTGAATTTGATAATTGTTTGAAAGTGGGTGTTATTGTGTAGGCTGAATTCATGATTGAAATGTTTATTTGTTGCTCATCTAGTTTGAGGTGTTCAATAAGTAAAAATGAGAAGTTTTTGATTATTGAGGTTGATTTTGGTTTTGAGTTGATTTTGGGATTTGTGTTATAAGGGAGTTCTTGTGAGAAATTGTTATGGTAATCTTCTAGAGGTTAGAGGGGGGTATGGTTTTTACATGCATGAGTTTGTATGGGGGCCTACTAGGGTAACCCAGGATGGGGGCCGAGGCCTAGGAAGATCCACCAGGACAACCCATATCAATCCATGAGTGCTTGCATGAGTTTTATGTTGTTTCACATGGAAGTGGGTGGTTTCATGATTTTGTCATTTGAAAGTGGTTGATCTTTATTCTTGGATTGTGTGCATTAGGGTATTTAGCCTTGCACTATTTACTTGTGATTTTGGTTGGGAAAATTGAGAGTAAGATGTTTCATGCCATGCTTGGGAAATGTGATTCTTGTGGCTTTGTTTTGGTGTGCAAGATGGATTTACCCTGTTTGATGTGTTGGGTTTTCTAGTTGCAAGTAGGGGGAGTGGCTCTCAGTGGGGTTCGGGACCCAAAGTGGTGCACAGGGTAACTCATTGAGAGTTTCTTTAACCCAATGATAACTTAAAATGAATTAGGGAGTTGGGTAGTTCACATTAGTCAAGATAATGGTATGCCTCACTCATGGCTCAAGTGCTCATTTAGGATTGAGATGAGTGGGAAGGCCTGGAATGGAAAAGATCAACTGCCTTGTCCTCTTGAAAGGTATGTTGATCCCACATGAGTTAGAATGGGGGTCAGGGATCGATTGAGGTTTCCAGGGTATCCTAGGATGGGGGACGGGACCTAGGAAGATTCACATTAGGTAACACATATCGAGATATGCGATGAAATTCTCCCCTATAGCAATCTAGTATGTCTTATTATTTTCCCCTTGTTGTTCTTGTCCCTCTAGAAGTGGTTGTTCTTTATGTTTTTTCTTGTTGCACCTTGTATGTTGGGGTCATGTTAGCCCTTGTTTGCTTGACTGTTTGTGTAGTGGTTCCTTATTGTCATCTCCACAAGGGGGTGGACCTTAGGGTTCAACATGGTCGGGTGGAACTAACACTTTGATGCAAGTACTAGGCATCGACTTCACCTGAACTGTCAGGTCTGAGTGTGCCTTAAAACCAAACAGAAATGTTGTTGAAAATGGAGATGGCAAAGGTCCCCTACCCTAGCCATCATCCTTGAGGAGGATGAGTATCTAGTCGATTACCTCGTCAACGCCGTTTTATGTGTGTGGTCAATTGGTCCTGCTTCTCGACCTTGGTTAAAGTTTAGGTAATTGTTTAACAATTGGTTTGGTTGATTATTTGATGTTGCTTGTATTTACATTAAGGAAAGGTGAACGTGGTATTACTTAACAAATTTTGAACTAGTGTGTGTATGTTTTATTCTAACTTTGCAACTTACATGAGTAAGTCAAATTCTAGGGGGGGGGATGTAGTGCCCCTCCATTATTGGCTCTTTCATGATGTTTGATAACTTTTTATTTAGGTTGTTTGATTTAAATTTTCTTTATTAATATTGTTTTGGTTAATCAAGGTATTAATTAAATTACTAATTAATAAGCAGTTTGGTAATTAAATATAAATGTATATATATATATATATTGATGATTATTGTTTGTAATAAATTAAATTGTGCAATATAATATTAAATGAAATAAAATAAACTAAAAGTGTGAGAAACATGACAAGATAAAATAAAATATTAAAATGGAATGCTGTAATTATTGGACAGTTAAAATATTAAAAGGATAGAAGGTTTTGTATGCAAGTTCATGTATAGTCTCAAATTTTTTGTCGTAAAGGAATTTGATGCTTTATTAGAGATTTTGAGATTTTATCAGATTTTTGGTTTTAGAAATAAAACAACTTTTCTTTTTGTTAATAATAATCATTTTTGGGTAGAGGGTAGAGGGGGGTATGTGGAAAGCTCTTGTGGAGGACTAGGATAGAGTTGAACCTATTATATGCCAAGTATAATAGAGATATTGGATATATACATTGCATTAGCAACATGGGTAAAAAGCGTGGTCCATAACAAAAGAAGTTAGAGACATTCTCTTGTCTAAGCTTTTTGAGTAGCTTGTAGAGGAAGTGCATAGGGTTTTTGGGAAACTCAGAGTACTTTCTCTTGTATGCAAATAATTAAGATAATAATGAATGGTGGGAAATGAATTACATAGAAAGAATCTTTTCTATGCATAACTTGAGCTGTGAGAAGTAAGAGAATATATGGGCCAAGATGAGATTTGAGGGTGAGTCACCATACTCAAGGAACTCAAGTCGCCCAATAGAAGGAGGTCTCTATAAGATCATCGACCGAAGCAAAGATGGAGATATGAAGATTTTAGTCTTTACAAATTCCTCCATCAATTTTGGAGTACTCCTTGTGATGTCAAGTAAGTATCAATTACCACAGTTTAGGTAATGATAATATTGCAACAGAGAGAAGCAGGATTTTGTCTTTAATATTTTTGTGATGAATATATTAAGTGTTATAGAGGATTTAATAATACCTAAAAGGGTATATAGATAGTATTTATAAATATTTATGTTCATTGCTCATATACCTTGTAAATTGAAATTTGTGTTTTTCATAAGTATAATACTTTTGAAAATATTCCCAATCACATTTTATTCATACATTGTATGCTCATACATCAATTTAGATATGACATCAACTACTACACCAACTTTCTTATATCCTCCTCTTCTTTCTCCCCGTTGTTATGCTTGATAAACGTCCCTTCATTATTCTAGGTATCTGATACAGTGCTCATTAGTATATTGCGAGCCTATTTTTCATATTGTTTCATTTAGCATCACCAATATTCTCCACAAGAATATCGTACCTATTTAAAATGATGGATGACCTTACCTTATTTTTGAATTCCCCATTTTGGAAAAAGGATTCGACTTTATGCCTACCAATTGCATTTGCTTGAAATTACTAAATCCCCTTCAATGATTCTAGCTTGTGCATACCCTCCAATTATCGCATTCCATGAGGTCAAATTTCCTTGAGGAATTCTTTCAATAGATCCTATCCCCAGCCTCTGTCTCTGCATTTTTATTTCAAAAATTTCTTTGAGGTATTATGTCAAGCAATTCACGTGTCTTGTCCCTGCCTCTATATCTTTCATTTGAGTTTCACTCCTCCAAACTCTCCCTCCCTGGTATTGACCTTTCACTTCTCCAATTTGGCTTGTAGCAGCCCGAAAATAAGATTAATACATTGGTTTTAAAGTATGTTTACTAAAATGAAAATTACTAGTGTTGGAAAAAAGCAACACTAAGAGGGGGGGTGAATTAGTGTTCTGCAAAAATTAATTCTTTTATTCTGATCTTTAATCCACTTAAAAAATTTGATCAAAGTTAATATGCAAAAACATAAAATAAAAAACCACATAACCATAACACAATGATTTTTATGTGGAAACCCTATTAGGGGAAAAACCATAGTGGATGACCAATCCAAAATAATTTATGAGTATACTCAAAATAAATATTACAAAATGAGAATGCACTTGCATTCAGGCTCACTACCTAGAGCTCACTGCTCAAAAGATGGGGCTCACTGCCCTTACAATAGTTGGAATAGATCCAAAAAAGAATGAATTGAATAGATAGCATCTACCAATGCTTGATTGCAATTCCATTTAAGCTCTAATGATGAACTTCTGTCCTAATCTACTCAAGTTCGCACACAAAAACCTTATGCGAAATTGAAACTGTGCATGAAATCACTCAAATACTCCTTAAGCATTCACAATACACACACACACACACTTTCTTCATTGCACAAAGTGATATGATCGATCATCTAAATATATCCACTTCTAAGGAATTAATCGCCATAGGTCGGCTCAACAAAACTTAATAATATTTGTAACTTTTCAGCCCAAATCATGAATAATTTTGATGTGTATCCAAAAAAGTTGGCTAGACAATAGCTAGGGAAAATAATTAAACATTTGAATTTGAAAATGACTTAAATAAGTTCACTTTATACATCCACAATGCACCACTTACACTGAGTCGGCTCTATCAAGCAAATAGACAGAAAATGTCCTACCAGACTTCCAAACTCGTCTAGCGACAAGTGTAACACTACAAAATTCAATGGAAGGATAATCCATGAGCTCAACAAGCTATTTTAGCGATCCAAAACACAAAATGATGATCCAATGAAGCTATCAAACTGGATACGCTATTCCTTAAGTATTTTATTGATAATACAATAATTTTCACTTTACCTACCGGTGTGACTGAATGCATAACTTCAGACCAAGGGGATGACATCAGTTGCCATCAATGACAACATTTGAACACAAAAACTATCTTACAAAGCCATATGCCAACAATCGCCCCTTTTGGCATTGATGGCAACACTTGTGAAAAATGACTAAGTGTCGAGACTATCATACCGCCAAATACTGAGTACTACACCATTGCAAAATATTACTCCCCCTAAGCATATTAATGCATTTTTCACTACACTCTCTCTCCCCCTTTGAAATCAATGAAAAAATTGGGGTAACCAAAATTGCAAAAACTTTACAAGTATATCTGGAGACTTACAGAAATTTGAAGATGTTTGCAAAGACATTCTTCAGTCCACCTAAGTTAGAGTCCCAAATACTCCTCAAACTCTCCAAAATGGTAATATGTCCACATAAAAGATAATACAATGTTTCTACAGCTTCCAAACTTACCAGATCAAGGGGTGATCACAACACCTCTTGCTTCTTTCAAAGAATTCACCATCATCTCAATTTTTGGACTTATTAGCCCCTTGAGATCACTTACTCTGCTAATGAACCTTTCATTTTCAAACTTCAGATTCTTTATTTGGTCAAGCAAGGATATTACCTGACTATCTTGATGACATACACTGCCAACCAATGGATCAAAGGTGTTGGAAATAATAGCCAACTGCTGCTCAATATCTTTTATCTTCTTCTCATTAGCCTCAATAAATTTTGATAAGTTTAAGCAGGTTTTATACACATTTCCTCCTTCAATTATAGCACCTTGGATATTCTGTATGCAGGTGCCTAACAACTTCTTGTATCTTACAATTAACTTGATTAGGTTGCCAAGCCTTTCCTCCTTAAATTCCTTTCTCACTGTGACTAGAGCCGAATCCTCAAAAGATTTGAAATGAGATTCTACAGAGTTTATCAATTTCTTCAGCTCACCAGAGGTGGAGCCTGATGGGTCCATAACATGCATAGGCAATAATTTCTGAAGGACTCCAAAGGCGAGTTTCAATAGCTTACTGTCTTTAGTGTGCGATTTCAATATTTTCTCATTGGCTTTATCTTGAGCTATTTTGGAAACTTTCAGCATCTGGATTGGAGACAAGATAGATAGGTTGATTGAATTCTCATCAAACTCAGAATCTGATTCTACCTCCTACTCAAATAGGGATTATTTATACTCTTTTGAACTGCTTGCATGATGATTTCCCTTATCAATCTTAGATTGAGCTTCTGGAATGACTTTTGGTGTTCCCTTTTCTTCCTCATTCACTTCCTTTTCTTCAACATTCACCTCATTGGGGACTTTAGTCACCATAGGTGTCTTAGTGTTTTTAGCATTGGGGGAAGTCTGAGTATCCTCAAATATTGGAGGATCAGATACATTTATGTTCTTCTCATTTTCATTAGCTTCTTTTGATTTATTCACCTCCACATTCACTTCCTCATTTCCTTGAGCCTATTTAGTATTGACTTCCTCAATATTTACCTTTTCCTTTGACAAGAACTCTTCCAAAATTGTCTTAGTCTCACTCATAATAGCATCTGTGTCACCAATCATGAGTTTTTTTACTCTTGATTTTCTTTTGAATTCATTTTTAACTCTTAGAAGAAGTGAATCCATTTCTTCAATTCCCATTTCTGGGCATAGATCAGTAAGAACTCTTTTCCTCAAGTTCTCTTCCTCAATTCTGGCACTTTCTCTCCTTGATTCCAAAGAATTATATAGGCTTGTGGGTAAGCCAGACATGATTTCAACTAAAGTTCTATTTAAAAAATTTAAGTGCTTGACTACAGCTTCTTCAAGAGTCTTCTTTCCTAATTCATCAAAACTATCATATAGCTCACAGAGTGGTATGAGATTACCGTCTACTACTGTTGCATTTTCAAATTCTTCCACAGACATGTTTGGCCTATCAACCTTTGACTTTTTCTGGGCTTCTTCACTTTTGCTAGAAGGCTTCCTCTTGTTGAGTTTGACTGCATGAGTTCTAGTGGCTTTTAGCTCTCTTACTATCTCTTTCGAGTCTGTCTCTTCCTCTTCATCTACGAATGCAGCTTTGTAAGTCCTTGCACTTTTTTCTTCTTCCTTCTTACGAAGGCTTCACCCTATTTTAACTGTGCTATAGGGGAACTCCTGGTTGCTCGGTATTAAAAGGAGATGGACCAATTGATGTTGCCTTTTCTTTCCCCTTAGTTGCTTCAAATTCATCTCTTTGTCTTCTTATCTCTTTCAGTCTTTCAACTGGAAGACCCATTATCTCTGCAAAATCATTTGTCTCTTTTCTAACTCTCCTAACTAATGCTGGCTTTTTCAATTTTGAGTGGACTTGCAGACTTTTCTCTGCATAGGTGCCAAACCTTTCTTCATTAAAATCCAGAGGTGAGTTTAGCATATGTTCAACATACATCTTCAGGATGTTTCCATCTACTTCATAACCCATAGGCATGATCCAAACTGTTATAGGATTAGCAGCTTCCATGTGACACTGATCAATATCTGCCATGAAGCATATCGAATCTTTATATTGTTCCACTATGGCTTTAGGGATCCTTTCTTTGGCATGCATCTAATTTTGAAAGTTTTTAAAATGACCCCACAAGATTGTGTTCCAAGCCTACCGGTCACCAAGACATCATATTATATCCCAAATCTGAGCAGCTATCGAAATATCATTCCGCCATTGGACTTTACCAATTACTATTATTTCACTTGTGAAAAAGAAATATAGGCAGATTAACAAATTTCTGAACTTGAACACATTCTTCTTATCCTTCTTGATTTCTTAAAATTCTCTAGAAGTTGACCTCTTAGAACTTCACATAGATCATACTCTACATTTTGTTTGATCATCTCATATGCTATGTAAATGGCAGTGCCAGATATAGAATTTTCCTTGCTCGAGTGGTAAATTTTGTACCCTATGACCATAGATGCAAATTTTACATCATTTTTAGCAATATGATCTATAGTCATTGCCCTTCTATCCCAATGTGAGCCAGTCACTTTAGTAACATCATCATTCTTTACTAACTTCAATACTAGAAGTCTACCAGAGGAATTTAAGCCTATTACTGCACAAATAGCTTCCTTGGTAATTTTAAATGGTACTTCCAACCACATGAACTCATCATGCACTCGGCTCAATATGTACCAAACCCACTCATCCTCCTCAAATATGGGAAACTTCACGTATTGCACAAATTTATTGTCTTCTAGGGTTTTGAATTCAGGTTTTACAGTGAAATCCTCTTGCACTATGTGATTAGAATACAATTCCAATAACTGTGAACTACCCAAATCCTCAATGATCGCATGCACATATGCCCTAATATCTTTTGTATACAGAACTTCGTACGACACCAAAGAAAATGCTCCTAAGGGCTCAGTGTCTACTAATTTATACAGATGCCATTTGAACTTAGGGCATGGAATATCTTTCATTTCAACTAAAAAAGGGGTAGACATGACTACGAGCACACAAATTCATAGGTTTTTACAATAAATACCTTTAGAAGACAGAAGCCGATCGTAGATTCTCCTCTTGCTTAGATCTCTTCTCGCATTGGCAAAGATTACCTCAAAGCTCTTCAAACTTCTTTCTCTCGAATGCAATGTGACAAATGAGAGTGGATACCATTCTTTTATTTTCATCTAACCTAACTCCTTACTTTTGCAATAAATGCCCTTGCCCTAATTTAACCGGTTCTTTGTCTCTTATGTTCCGGGGCAGATAATTTTCATGTGGATCTACAATGTTCTTCATTGATGCCTTAGATTCATTTCACAAGGTCTGAGAGATACCTGATTTCCTACTGGAATCATATAAATTCCAGTGCCAATCACTTGTAGGGGGTTTGGTAGATTTTCTTGACAACTCCCCCTAAGGCAGAGACCTAAAATTAATTTCCAGAGGTATTACTAGAAGTGGCTTCTGGTGTGGATCCATTTCCTTCTGCAGAGGGATTCTTCTTCACCCATTTCTTTTGCATCTGCTTCTTTATCTCATTTGCAGTGATCTTTTCTTTTCCCTTAACATTAGTTTGCATGTTCTGTTTTACAAGACCTCTTTTGTACCAACAAAATCTAGAAGTGTGACCAAATTTGTTGCAGCTGTAGCATACAACACTTCTCTGTCTAGGCTAGTTGTTCCATTGACTTTGTCTTGATCTGCATCGATTAGCAACATGTCCAAATCTATTTCATTCATAGAATTTGATATCTCTATGAGGGTTATGCATCATAATTCTACATTCACTTGATTTATGACCATACTTGTAGCAATTAAAACACTGACCTAAGAATTATGGTCTACTTGTGTTCATCCTACTTCTACACTAAGAAGCCATATGACCAATTTGTTGCAGACATAAAAATAACCATTAAATATTTGAGCATTAGGCTGCCTTACCAGATTTCTTCTCAGTCCATTCATCTGGTTTCCCTGTCTGGATTTTCCTTGTCCAGAAGTCCTCTGTCCAGAGCTCCTTTGTCAAGATCTGGAGCTTTCTCCTTCTTGATATCCAAGACCTCATTTTTCACCATCAGTTCTCTATCCCTTGATTAATTCATCAAGTCTGGTTGAGCTTGCTTTTAATTTCTCCTTAAAATCATTTACACTAGCAACTTCATCTCTGAGATCATCAAGCTATTTTTCAAGCTCGTCTTCATTGTTCTTGGATTGCTCCAATTCATTTTCTAGTTGGCTACATTGTTAAAACTTTTCTTTCAAGGATTGTGCAAGATTTTCTTCATTCTTCTGTCATGCCCAAATATTTGCTAGGAAAAATACCGACATTTTTTTTTTGAAATACAAATGTTAATGCTTGGAGTGACCTACCATACTCAACAAGGTAAATAATTCTCAACACATTGGAGATGTTGCTAATGCAACGTCCTCATTGTCACATTTCTTGATGGAGAATAAGGAGAGGGAACAACGACATGTGCATGGAGTCTATCGCATGCACCTTAAATCGTTAGGGTTTGAGTCAAAGTAGCCTAGATTACATGAGACACCAAAAGATTTGAAAATCATTAGAAACTAAGGTTCCATTGGACAACAACATTAATTTGTTAAGTCACTCTAGCATTAGTATAACTATTATTGCTTGCAATGCCTATAACATTATTCTCACCACTCAACCAGAAATTAGTGCCAACATGATCAAACATCCCATTCGTATCAAGGTGATAATTGACTATGTTACAAGGGAATAATTGTAGAATAATTTCAATTAATCCAAAACATAGCTACTATTAAATTAGTCACGACTAGGCATTGCTCAAGGCATTATTATCCTTACTATCTCCCGTATTTAATTTAACCATGTTATTATCATCAAATTATTTTCTCTTTTCTTTTTCCAAGTATTGACAACATTGATAATATGGATGATTAATGTTAGCAACTATACTCACACTTTTCTTTATTGATATTAACCTTGCATAAAGTGTTCCTACCGTTTTTGCCAACAAACAATATTACTCCTGGTATTCGTAGCACCACTTACTTGTAATTAGTGATCCACCTAACATTAATATAACTTAGTATTGTTTAAACACCAAAGCCTCTTTCAATAAATATATTACTACCTATACATTGTAATCATTTAACTATCTCTGAGCTATTATTATTACTCTTTTTATATTAACTAAAATTCATAATTAACTAATGATTAATATATCCTCTATAAAAATAAATAAATCACAAGTTAATATTATTCATCGTAAAATTATCACTTTATAAAAAGATACAAGTTAATAAATTCTCTAAGTTTCCATTTTTAAATTAAATACCATAATTATTTAACTTCAAAAAGAAAGAACAAATATTTTTTTTTTTAGAACTAATAAATGGAATGATTCCATATTACCTAAATAAATGGAATGATTTTATATTATCTTTCTAATCTTAAGAGTTGTTATTTCTTTTTCCTTTTTAACGTATATATGAATAGGGAAAGTAGGCACACCTAGTAGAGTCTACTAAAGTTGGAATTTTTTTTTTTTTTCTAAACATGAATAAATAAAAGAGAGTAAAGCTTAATTTGTTCTTATCCTTCTTGCCTTTTTCCATGCTAACTTTTAGATTTTTGTTTTGTTTTGTTTGTTTTTGTTTGTTTTTTTTTTCCCTTAAATAAAATTATGGAATCATGAGTTGAGAGTTTTGAAGAATGAGTTCAATAAAGAAAGGTTAATGTGGACGGGTGAGAATTATCTAGCATTTATTTATTTATATTGCAATCATTGACAAGCATTTGACAATAAATTATTTTTCTCTTAAAACTAATCAGATGAGGTGGGCTCTTTAAATTATAAAGTAGGTACTACTGCTAGTCATTTGATTTACACATTGGTTTTCAAAATGCCCATTAAATTTATTATTGTTATTATTTTTACTATCATGTTATCTGTAGTCATATAATATCACAACACAAAGAAAATTATATATTTAATTCAAACTAACCTTAGATATATATATATATATATATATTTGTTAGTTCATTGCAGGAAATAGACTTCATGTCACAGGAGATATGAAGGTTTAATTGATTTGAAATTGCAGAAAGCCAGCTATGATAATAATGGTCTTGGAGAAAACGTGTCAGAATAAATCATGATTTGATTTCCTTTAAAGACTACATGAGGATCACACTTACCATTAAATGTGTGTCAGAATGGAAGACTTCCCTAGTAAATTACAGATTTCTCAAATGAAATTTGTCGCATGGGCAACAGACCTTATTGCAAGACTTGAGGTGGATTGCGTAACGAGTTGGTTAATTGTTGCATCTATCCTTACTGTCCCATAGTTAATGCACAAGTATGGACGTTTGAAATAATAGCTCAGATTTTTACTAGAGCACGCAATGTTGAGGGTAATGCCTCCAGCTTTAAGGCTACCTGATGGTACTATCCTCTAGTAGAGGATTTGACAGATGAGGGAGAAAATCTTGATCTCCTGCCAATCATATTATTACATTTTCTAAAGGTGCTTTAATTTCTACCAACTACCAACTACCTACCTTATAGAATATGTATTAATTAATATCATGATTTTTATTTTTACATTGGTTCCTTTTCCATTTCATCCTGGATATATACCAGTTGGGTTAAATTATGTTGATACTCTTAAAACAACAGAGGCAAGGTTTAATAGAATTTTTTTTGAAGGAAAGGCTGTATTATTGGGTCATCAGTTCTCCTGTATGGATCTAAATAGAAATTTTTTTTGAAGAAAAGGCTGTATTATTGGGGCAGCAGTTCTCCTGTATGGATCGTGCCACCTTACATTTCATCTACTTTGATGCCAATGATTTTACTGTGTATTGTTCAACTAATTAGATAAATAAAGCTACTTGTTCTTATAGAATAGTGGGCTAATCTTGGAAGGTTAACAAATTT
This sequence comes from Sequoia sempervirens, assembly GCA_007258455.2. Lineage (NCBI taxonomy): Eukaryota > Viridiplantae > Streptophyta > Pinopsida > Cupressales > Cupressaceae > Sequoia > Sequoia sempervirens. The sequence goes on from VDFB02262455.1 coordinate 88,042, forward strand.
GGACTTGCATAGTTGCAAAGAGCTGAAGATACTGTGAGCATTATTTAATTTAATTTTTTTTTTTTTATTATTATTTTTTTCAGCTCCCACAACAACCATGATTTCTACAGAGGCTGCGACTAGCTTCTACAGTGCAGAGAAAAACAATCAATCCCCCTTGCTGCTATATATAAATTCTCTGCTCAACAGTTTACAGTGGAAGAACAAGAATTTTATGTCTAGTTCATTTTTTTTATTGTAGGTTCAAATGCATCTTTAAATTTAATGGCTGCAACAAATTATTTACTCTTTTACCATCTGAAAATCCTATTTCATATATTGAAAAAAAATCTATTTGGAAGAATGATCTATTTGAAATATTGTAAGCTTGTTCTTTTAATATTCATTGTTGCAGATCTATTGTGCATATATATATAGAGATTTCATTTATTTATTTATAAATTTAAAACCATAGGAAGGTTTTTGTTAGAGGTTTTTTTTTTTTTAAGTTATTTACTGCAAAATTTATATTTTTCACAGATAAAATGTGGGAGGGGCGGCCAAGGGTGCGGCAGCCCTTAAATAAATTCATTTAAAAAAGAACTTTTATTTTATATAATTTCCTTTCATTTATTTAATTTGTTTAAATCTTTTTCTTTGTTACTTCTAAATGCAAACTATTTCAGTAAGTTTATATATGGAAGTAAATAATTGTATACTAATATATTTATATTATGTAAAATAAAGTATTTTTGTTGCAGCAATATAATGTATTATAGTTAATTTTAATGCATAAAATGATTACATTTTATAAAACACTTATTTATCTTCCACTAAGAGATTTCATAATCTTTCTCTACATCTTAAAGCATAACAACTTGAGGGAACATCTTTATATCTTTACCAAAGAGGTTAACATACCCTTGAAGCTTTCAAACTTATTTACAAGCACCCATTTTGCAACATAGGTCTATTTACACCTCTATATTTTTTTTTCATTTACACAATATAACATTCTTCTTTAAAGTCTAAATACAAAATTCCATCACATACATTATGCACCATATCGTATTCCTTGAACCTCCAAATGTAATTACCTCCTTATCCCAAGCTCATAAAGTCTTTTCTTACTCTTTACATAAAAGATACAATTTTCCCTACTTAAACTTCACATATTACATTTAATACACAAGAATGAAACAAGTAACATGCCAATGAAACGAATCTTGCTCTTTTCATTCTATCCTTGTATAGATGTAAAACCTATCTTTCTAAACTTGCAATATTGCAAATATTATTGAAGAAACAATAATTTACATGCCAATGAACTTAAGCTTTCTCTCCACCCTACCGAAATGGCATCATGAAGCCTCATGGGTTCTAGCCGTACCCCCGAGCAAGAAAATATTTTAGCTCCAAGATGATGAATGGAGTCTTCCCAAATTTTACAAAAGTGATAAGAATAGTATAACATCAAATTACATGCATATAGGTCCTCTACTTACTATTTCCAACAATGATCCACAAAAGCATATCACCTTCTCACAACAAATAAATAAAGGAGAATGGAAGCAAGGAAAACTTATCTCTTTTCTTTAAAGGTGAGGGGATTAAACTCTTCTATTGTTCTTTCCTCTCAAGGCCAATCCATCTTGATCACTATCCCCCAAGAAGGAGGAATCCTCTTCTCATCCTTTCCACTATCTCCACTAAAGTTCTCCAAAAGGAGAAGTGGGTAACACTCTACTCATTCTCCCTCTCCAACTATATAGGAGTTTCAACTTGCAACTTTTTGGATGGGGAGATGTGGAGTGTACCTCCATTCTTCAATGAGAGTCTTTTCTCATTAAAGAGGCAACATGCACTTGGACAACCCCAAATCTTTTCACCTCTCCATCCTCTCCTCAAAATTCGTCACTCTTCATTATGGGGACTTTTCAGGAGTCAAATCATGTCTTTGGGACCCTATTGCATGCCCACTTGACCCCTACCACTATGGTATAGACCCTAGGGTGTTTATTTTTGTATCCCAACCAAGGAAAATGACCAACAACCCTCTTTAAAGACCCACTTAAAGATCCATCCGAGTTTCACAATTGGGTAAGGGTTCCCAACCCCTAACTCACATAATTAAATATTCTCACAAACCAAAATAAATTATACCTTTAATATCAACCTTCACCTCTTAATCTATCAACATATTAACTTTACATCCTCAAGAAGATGTCTTTTTATTTGCTCTCGATGGTTCGTCCTTCCCATGCTAACACGGTTGCCTCCTTGCACAATACCAACACAATCGTAAATAACAATTTGATATCACATAAATCTAGAAACTAAATATTCTATACTTTAGCTATATAATAATCCATTTAAATTTCAATTTGTTTTTCACAGTATATGAGTGTATTCCACCTTCATGGTCATGACAATAAACAAAATATCAAAAGTAAATGTAAGAATATCACCAAAAGATCACCTCATTTATCATCCATAATATATCTAATCATCAATTTAAGATCATATCACAAATTAGGTTTAGCATTAATCACATGTCAAACGGGTTCTTACATCTTCTTTCTTTCCTCAAGCTCTTTGGTCATCTTCATCATGATGGATTTTGTCTCACACTTCAAGGCAACATTCTCCTGGAATTTTTTTTCACATTCTTCTATTTTCTCTTTTAGGGCTTGACTGAGTTGTTCATCTTCACTAGTTTTTTTCTTCTATTTGAGTTGACCACATAATTCCTTTCTTTTCTCCCTTGAATCATTGATCTTGTCTTTCAATGACTAGATGAAGTTTTCTGCATTTTCAAGACTCTCTTGTAGTTCCGGAATCTCATATTTTGACTGATCAAGATCATCCAAGGCCACCATGAGTTGTTGTTGAAGACTGCTTGTATCCATTACTTTCCAAGATCTCCCCAAGCTATTAGACTTCTTTTGAGGAACTAGCTCTGATACCAATTGTTGGAAACAAGCAACACTGAGAGGGGGGGTGAATCAGTGTTCTGCAAAAAATAATTCTTTTATTCTAATCTTTAATCCACTTAAAACATTTGATCAAAGCCAATATACAGAAATAGAAAATAAGAAACCACACAACCATAACACAAGGATTTTTATGTGGAAACCTTGTTAGGGGAAAAACCACGATGGATGGCCAATCCACAAAAAGTTCTGAGTATACTAAAAAAAAATATTACAAAATGAGAATGCACTTGCATTCAGGTTCATTGCCTAGAGCTCACTGCTCAAAAGATGGGGGCTCATTGCCCTTACAATATTTGGAATAGATCCAAAATAGAATGAACTGAATAGATAACATCTACCAATGCTTGATTGCAGTTTCGGTTAAGCTCTAATGATGAACTTCTATCTTGATTTGCTCAAGTTCGCACACAAAAACCTTATGCGCAAGTGAAACTGCACATTAAATCGCTCAAATACTCCTTCAACATTCACAATACCCACACACACACCTTCTTCATTACACAAAGTGATATGATCGATCATCTAAATATATCTGCTTCCAAGGAATTAATCACCACAGGTCGGCTCAAAAAAACTTAATAATATTTGTAACTTGTCAGCCCAAATCATGAATAATTTCGATGCGTATCGAAACAAGTTGGCTAGAAAATATCTAGGGCCAATAATTAAACATTTGAATTTGAAAATGACATAAATAAGTTCACTTTATACATCCACAACGCACCACTTACATTGAGTCGGCTCTATCAAGCAAATAGACAAAAAATGTCCTATTGGACCTCCAAACTCGTATAGTGACAAGTGCAACACTACAAAATTCAATGGAAGGATAATCCATGAGCTCAACAAGCTATTTCAGTGATCCACAACACAAAATGATGATCTAGTGAAGCTATCAGACCGGATACCTTGTTCCTTAAGTATTCTGCTGATAATACACAAATTTTCACTTTACCTGCCGGTGTGACTGAAAGCATAACTGCGGACCAAGGGGATGACATCAGTTGTCATCAATGACAACATTCAAAGCCAAAAGCTCTCTTACAAAGCCATATTCCAACAACTAGATCCTAATAATGCCCACAATTAGGTTTTAACAGTACGACATCCTTTACCCTATATAGTTAAATATTTATAACATCGTATTTAATATGTATATAGATTTTTATCTTGATTTTGAAAAATCATGCAAGGTTATTGTTAATGAATAGTTCAATAACCAATGTTATATATTTAATTTGGACTGTTTTGTCAATATTTGAGAGTATTCACATTTATAATAAAATTTTCTAATCAATATATAGTGTAAATAAATTTAGAGATTTATATTCAAGTATAGTTATTGATACTCAGCTGTCATTTATAGCAATAGTTGGATTGGTTACTAGTTGGAATTTTTGAGTGATTTATACAAAAGGAGACATTTTATGTTTAGTGTGAATGTGATTACATTATAGGTTGGTGAATATATTTTTAGAGTTTTAAATATATACGAATATACTTTACGTTTGATTGTGACGTGCACATGTTTATATGTGTACTACTGTTTATATATTGCAAAAGATTAATTATTTATGGATTTGTCATTTATAGAAATGTTAAAGTATGTAATAGTGTATGCCTGATAAATAGATATTCGAGTCACTGAAATAATAGATAATGGTTCAAAATGAAGATAGGGTATACAATGAAATGAGAGAAGTAGATTTAATCATGTTTAGATAGTTGAGAGATTTATTTAAAAGAATGACTTAGAGGAACTCTACAATGTTATTTAATAAAGAATTTAAATTGGAATTTCTTATTGGATGGGTATTACCTAAAGAATATTTAAACAGTTGAAAGCAATTGGTTTGGGTAATTTTTAAGAGAATTGATCTATTTTATACCTCAATAATTGAGAGTTAGGAAAAGTTAATATTGCTAAGGGGTGAAAGTTTTGGGATTAATTAGTTATAAGTGTTTAAGAGGGTTGCCATGTAATTTAAATAATTGGATTATTGCTACTATAGATATTTTTAAGTAGATCTATTTGGAGTAAATAATCTTAGGAATTGAACTTAAAATTGAGTAATTAGACTCGAGGGAAGTATAAATGCTTTGTCAAGATTATAGAAATGTTTTCATTAATGTCGTAGGATATATATTATAGAGTTGGTCATTCAACTGCACAATGATGTTTATCTTCAATTGGTTGGAATGTTGATTTGAGAATATATATACATAAATGTTATTTTGTAGATTGGAAGTTACCTAACTTGTGATCTTGTATGTCTTCAGGATGATGTTAAGTGATTAAGTTGGTGACTAAAATGAAAAGTGGAAATAATGTGTTCATGGTTGATTGTCGAATGTTTATTTGTTGGAATAATGTGTTGGATTAGTGGAGTTTTGGTGAATTTTTTTATTGTTCAAAATGGAAGTAATGTTTTATCTGTGGAGTAATTATGTTTGTGATGCAATGATTGCGTGAATTGAATATTGTGTCGTTTATTGGAGATTGGGGGTGAATTTGATAATTGTTTGAAAGTGGGTGTTATTGTGTAGGCTGAATTTATGATTGAAATGTTTATTTGTTGCTCATCTAGTTTGAGGTGTTGAATTAGTAAAAATGAGAAGTTTTTGATTATTGAGGTTGATTTTGGTTTTGAGTTGATTTTGGGATTTGTGTTATAAGGGAGTTCTTGTGTGAAATTGTTATGGTAATCTTCCAAAGGTTAGAGGGGAGTATGGTTTTTACTTGCATGAGTTTGTATGGGGGCTTTCCAAGGTAACCTACGATGGGGGTTGGGGCCTAGGAAGATCCACCAGGACAACCCATATCAACCCATGAGTGTTTGCATGAGTTTTATGTTGTTTCACATGGAAGTGGGTGGTTTCATGATTTTGTCATTTGAAAGTGGTTGATCTTTATACTTAGATTGTGTTCATTAGGGTATTTAGCCTTGCACTATTTACTTATGATTTTGGTTGGGAAAATTGAGAGCAAGATGGTTCATGCCATGCTTGGGAAATGTGATTGTTGTGGCTTTGTTTCAGTGTTCAATATGGCTTTACCCTATTTGATGTGTTGGGTCTTCTAGTTGCAAGTAGGGGGAGTGGCTCTCAGTGAGGGCCGACACCCAAAGTGGTGCCCAGGGTGACTCATTGAGAGTTTGTTTAACCCAGTGATAACTTAAAATGAATTAGGGGGTTGGGTAGTTCACATTAATCAAGATAATGGTACACCTCTCTCATGGCTCGAGTGTTTGTTTATGATTGAGATGAGTGGGAAGGCCTAGAATGGCAAAGATCAACTGCCTTGTCCTCTTGAAAGTTATGTTGATCTAGCATGAGTTAGAATGGGGGTCGGGGATCGATTGAGGTTGCCAGGATAACCCGGGAGAGACCTAGTAAGATTTGTATTGGGTAACCCATATCGAGATATGCAATGACACTCTCCCCTATAGCAACCTAGTATGCCTTATTGTTTTCCCCTTATTGTTCTTGTACCTCTAGAAGCGGTTATTCTTTATGTTTTTTCTTGTTGCACCTTCTATGTTGGAGTCATGTTAGCCCTTGGCTACTTTATTGTTTGTGTAGTGGGTCCTTATTGTCATCTCCTAGCATAGGGGGTGGACCTTAGGGTTCCACATGGTTGGGTGGAACATGCTATGCACTCCATTGGGTTCCTAGTTGATGTTTGTGAGCATGGATGTTGTACCTTATGCAGAGATTCCAGATCTTGTACCAGACTTGAGATAGTGTTGATTTTATGTAATGTAATCATTTCAGTTGTATCTCATCATGTATCTGATGTTTCCTTCCCATTGTATGTTGGGAAGTATTGATGTAAACTTGTAAACAGTGTAATGTTCTACCCTCATAGATGGGAAGTTGTATATGTGTTCATTGGTTCATAATATATGACCTTTAATGGTGTTGTATCTATGGAAATATGTATATTTAATTCATTAAATGTAGTGGATTTAAGTGAACTCTTGTTGTTAGTTATCTTACAATGCATGTTTAGATTGGATAATTGATATGTTCATAATGCAGTCATGGAACCCTAGAGGACGTAGTTTAGATTATATGTAAGTTTAGTTTACATCCATTATTGCTTGATAGATTGGTTTACATTTCATATTCATTAAAACAAATTATTCCACTATTGTTGCTTAGTTGTGTTGTCCTTTGGGGTTTCGTGGTGGGGTGTTATATTTTCTAAAGTCAAATTTTGTCTATGATTTTTTGTGTTTATTGTATTTACATTAGAATAGGTATTTGTATCATTATCCTAGTCATTCAATTGTATTTCATTCCAAATTCCATTTTAGATTTGGTCAAGGGTAGGTTAAGTCACCTTTTAGATTGCAATTTAGTCATATATGTTGTCCAAATTTATCAAACCATCACTACGTCAAATATTAAATGAAATGAATTATGGAAAGAAACAATTGAAATCCTAGGGTGATAATTCTAGGGTTTCACTTTTTCTCCATTTAAACAAGGAATTTTTATAAGGTTGTAAGAAAAATCTAGATAGATCTAATATGACACATTTTGGCAATGTAGTACACACCAAGTTCCATATTCATAACCATCCTATTCATTTGTTCCACAAATCCGTTTTGATAGCGAGTGTGTAGATTAATATACTATATATATACCTTTGTTCTTGCACGATTCCTTGAAGTGATTGGAGGCAAAATATCCTTCATTATCTAACATTTTATTAAGTTGAATTAAGTAAATGTATTTTAATTTTAGGTAGATAATAATGGCATGTGTCATCCTTGATTGAAGTTAATTAGTGCCACCTCTTTTTATTAGTCCTTGATTGAAGGTAATTAAGTATGATCTCTACCTTAGTAGGTATCACCACTATCTCTACTTATTAAGTTCTCTCTTTGTGAAGTTAACTCGAACCCTCTTGGACATGAATCATCTTACCAAGAGGTTATGAATATGCATATTTGATTTTGAATAGCTAACAAGAATGCAATTATTGTCACTTGAATTGACAAATGTTGGTTTTGAATAGATAATTGTGATTGTTATAAATTTGATTGCCAAAGGTTTTGGGTGGAGTTTTTTAGGTTTATTCTAAACTCTTCATAGTATTAAATCCAATTGATTAATACATTAGTTCTATCCTCATCACTAGTTTTTTTATATAGCATTTCATCTTTTGGGAAAGCTTAATTTATAGGTATTTTTTCTAGGAGGTAGAGTAAATTTGTAGTCTCCATTATGTCTAGATATTCTTGTTACTTGATTTTGGCTTCCAGCTAAAATCATGTAACTTATTGTTTATTCTTTTTTGTTTTCATTTAAACAATAAAAGATGGGTATGTGTAGGATCATGATGGGCCAAAAAGTGGCGATATGATGGGTATGTGTAGCATATGCGGCTGGCAAATTTTTTTTACCCAAAATTGATGAAATGAAAAGGGTTTTTGGAGGAGATTCTCAAATTTCCACCAATATAAATTATGCTTTAATTTGAATTTAATAAATAATTATTATTTATTTTCTATTAGAATTACGACTAAAGTCCTGATCGATAGGCTGATTCAAAAACATCTATAGCTTTCAAACGGTATCACATTTTTTTAATTTGAAACATGCATCACATTCTATGCTTCATATATTATAAAATTAAAAAAAAAAAAATAGAATTTCATGAAGTCTTGACCAAGTTAAGGTGGTTAGACATACAAGTTTTTATTTTTTTTAAAGTTGTAATAAAAAATTGTAATTAATTATTTACTGGGAAAATTAACAAAAAAATATGCATCACACGACATGATTCTCTCACTTACATCTAAAATATTATCATCTCCTATCAAGGTTAGGGTGGTCGGACATGCACCTACTCTTTATTTTTCCCCAATTTATGCTATTGCATTGAAATCAAAATCACCAAATAGATTAAAAAACCTAGAGTTTAGAAACTACATTCAATTTACTACAAATTCTATTCTTACGTATTTTTTAAATAATATAGATAACTTATTCAAATTTTTACGTCAAGTTGCGTAACTGATTTTTCTGAATTTTTGCCACCTCTATGGCCCGTTTTTTCCATGATGATCCTGCACATACCCAGATACATCATGTTCTACTAAAGTTCATTAATGTGCATAAAGGAGATTGTCAAAATAGATTGCATTATTCCAGTTTTGCAATTACATACAAATAAGAAAGAGAACCAACATGTATTGAAAATGTAATCTTTATTGATGATCATAAGCATATAATGTCCCTCACAAGCCAAAGGACTAGCTATTCTAATGCTTATAAAGAAAAGACTATACACTTATAGATAAACATAAAGTAAATTGCACATAAATTGAAAAGGGACCCATCATTTTCTGGTGGAATGATGAATCCCATTGGCTTGGTCCCTCATCATCTCTATCTTTCCCGCTACTCTACTTCTGTTTGACACTCTCCTCGCTACTCCTAGGTTTCCTACATCTAAAAAAATAGTGTTGTTAGAGAAATGAAAGGTCACTGATCAAAATATGTGAAAAACATCCATAAACGTGTAATTTGATGTCCATAAGCATTAAAATATACAACATACCATAAGTGTCTAGGAAAATAAGAAAGGAGTAATCAAACACACCTATGATATGATTTGTTTATCTAACTGGTTTGTTCCTTGTGCAAATTTAGGACAAGTCTTTGTTATTGTTTTGATTCAGCTGATTACAACATGTGGGGTAAAGTGTGGCTCCCACGAGGGTAAATCCCAGCATGCTATCCTTTGATGTTTTAAGAGGGATAGGAAATTGAGAAAATTGATCAAATCAATGATAAACATATTCTTGATGCATTAAATCAATATGGAATCACACCAATTGATCAACTTTCATTATCAGATTCAAAACATGCAAAATATAATGTGAACTATCAAGAAAGTCACACTTCATCTTTTCACAATGAATCAACAATAGGATGCCATCATGTCAAATGGAAGGTGTATTTTGCTAGATATGTCTTTCAATCTTCTTAAGTGGATCCAAGATCCATTTTATTAAAGAAGTAAATTATTTTTGTGATGCATCAAGTTCAATTATAGATGCATCAAGTTCAATTATGCATCTATTAAAATAATGAAGGAGACATCAAGTCATGCCTGAAACCATCATGAGTCATATGGGGCAGCAAGAAGTAACAAAGATAATCATACATTGTTGCATGAAAGACACTACCCAATTCATCTCACCTCAATCCTATTGAACAACCACACATCACTTAGGATGGTGAGCTTTCAGGTCACCACCATAAATGACACATATCTACCCAATATGATTAAAGCAAAAGGAATGGTAGTGAGTATAACAATGACTTTTAAGAGTTTGCAAAGGGCAGTCTTAGGTGGATAACAGGATAGCAACAATGATCTCATGACAAGGACAACAACAAATCATGCTACATCTCATGAATGGACAACAAAAATGAATGCATGCTATAGGGCAGCAAAAGGATATTTCTTGGTTTCAAGAAGAACTATCAAACATTGTCAAAATACAATGAGCATGGCCATGACTCTTCAATGGGTAGGAATTTCATTAAAAAGATGCATTCGCATGTGTCATTGATCAAGTCATATGGTGGACAGATGAAGGAATTCCTAAACATAACAGATGAATTTTATTTCCTTTTGCAAATGATTCAAGAAGTGCAATGTTTTGAAGCAACTATATGCATTCTGAAATGTAAAAAATTGAGCTACATGACAATGTATTTCAAACAACTGTGATTGCTAAAGAAACAACATGGTCTACAATAACAACCTTTCAAAGAAGCACATTGGAATATGTGGACAAGGATTGGAGCAGTCACAAGGAACATGGTCATGTATTGGAAGCATAAATAGGAGGGCATCAATGTTCAACATCAATAAACAGTTCACTAAATGGAGATGATAGGCACAACCCAAAAGACATGGTTAAGCAATCTTGGTTCAAACATTTCAATTGGATATTCATTGCAAATGATGCCAAGATACAATAAGTATCCAGGAACTCAAAGAAGCATACACTCACATATTTCTAGCTCTTCAAGCAAGATTAAGCAAGAAAAAAGATTGGTGGATCTAACTAATATCAATTCAAGATTGAGATTACAATGAACAAAGCGAAGCAATCATCTACATTAGCTACAACCATGATGATATGAAGCAAAGTAACAAATGCATTTCAAACAACAATGTCTTCCAATAGAGCAACCCTAAGCATGATCATCACAAAAGCTATATAGAAAGAATGTGTTTCACAAAGGGTGCCAACATTTGAACATTTGAAAGCATTACTAACAATCAAGTGATGTAAGATAGTGCACAAATGGAGCTTACATTTAAATGATCAGACATATGCATCAAGAGACCACACAAAAGGAATCAAGTAGTGAGAGATAAGGTACTGAACATACATTTTGTTTTGTGTTTGAGATAGGCATCTTTCTTTTCATATATTGTTTCTTTTCAAATAGTCAAATAGGTTGTTTCCATGATGCTTTCATTTAAAGATAAAGTATGCATGTGATGAGGCAATAAGGAACAACCAGTCATACAAAAAGACAACCACACAGTCACATGATGACCAAAAATGCCCTCTCATAGTCAAATCAATGCAAATTACAACTCCTATCATGTCATCGATCTAATATTGCATTGTAGAAAATTATCTATTTGAATCTTTAGAAAAAACAACAATTGCAATTTCAGAACTTTATCTATGAGTTTCATCAAGCCATAGCCAACTGTGTTACAACCATGCTATGCATCTTAAATGCCAAGAAACCAAAGAAAGGGCAGTCTATTAAGTGTCATATTTGCAGTGATACTCTATAGTCAAGCAATGTTTGTAGGTGCCTAGAAGACAAATGAGCATTAAGTAATAGTCCTGGGATAGATGATAGTGGCAAAGTGTATGATAGTAGGATAGTCACAAGAACTCTTGAAAAGGACAACAGAGACAAGAGGACAATTTGATGGCGATCATGTGCCGTACAGGACAATCATGAGTAGAGGCAATGGTTTTTTAGTTGAATGTCAATAAAATCTAACAATGAGAATAATCATAATAAGCATGAGAACAAGATACAAAGGCTCTTGGAAGTGCTTTGTGAAGATACATGACAAAGTAAGGTATTGTAGCATGTATAGAGGCTTGTGATTGAAAATGGTAAAGAGGAAAAAAAACAAACCCACTTCGGGTTTTATTTTATCCACAGTCACAAAATGGGACATGAAATGAAGAGTTTTCTCTTTATTTTCTTTACATAATGCAGTGGGGTTTCATGAGGCTGAGCCATGGCCGTTTTGAAAAAGATGAGATATGCAAAGGTACACAAACCCTCGAGTTAGGGTTTCTCTTAAGCGGAAAATGTAGTTCACATACAAACAGCATAAGAAACCCACTTGCTATTTTGAAATGAGGATACCCAGATGCATAATGGAGCTCTTTTAGGGATGTTCAAAATGTAATTAAAAATCCAACTCATTTATTCATGGCCGCGACCTGAAGAAATGATTTTCTTCACAAATGACAAGAACCCACTTGGGGTTTCAAATTGAATGAAAAATACAAAGAATGGTGAGGGTTTTTTTCCTCCATTTGTGTGCAAGGTTATTTTTTCTATGAGAAATAGAATACCCAACTCATTATCATGTTGGTGGCTTGGTGAAAAATCTGGTTTTTCTTCTCAAGATGCAAAACCCATTTAGGTTTGTGTTAAAATTGCAAATACAGAGTTATTGGAAGGAATAGCATGGAGTTTTTGTTTTCATAAGAGGCACAAAAATGGAAAAGACCCAATGCATCATTCATGGCCGCGACCTATATACCAAATTTTCTTCACAAAATCAAAACCCATTTTGTGTTTCTACTCTAAAATGCAGATACAGGGTTGAGGATGAGGATTTTTCTCACACATGAAAAAACCCATCTGGGTCTATTTCAAAATAAAAAATTCAAAGATATTGAAAGAAATATCATGGAGATATTTGAAGCAAAGTAACAAATGCATCAAACCCCAAGTTTTCTATTCATGGTCGTGGCCTGAAGAGTCATCTTTCTTCACAAAGCACAAAAACACTTGGGTTTTTTTAATTGAGCATCAAATACAGAGGAAAAATATTAAACTTTCATTTGTTATCAATGGAGGGAGCTCAAAGTTTGAGCTTTATCCACATAAAAGAAATGAATAATTCATCAAGAAAAGCTTACTTGAGCTAGTCATTCTCATCAAAATGTAAGTTGTTTTTTCACCATTAAAGCTTTCATTTTAGCTTCAGGAAGTCACATCAATGGCAGTTGAAGGTGGATAGAAAACCCATAGATAAATAAAGCAACAAAAAGTGATTAGAAAACACTTACAGCCGTGGCTTTTACGCATGAAATGGCTGGCAAAAGATGAAAAGAGACAGATTTTATTTAAAAAATCACATTACCTCTTGTTTCCTAGTGGAAACCACAATTTTTCATCAAGAAACCAGTCAAGAATCGACCAAAAAATAATTTTTTGAGTGCTTTCATGAAACCCCATGACAACTAGAATGAATGCTCCAAAAGGCTCAATACAAAATGAATGGATTTTTTGCTTTTCCCCATGTTTTTGTGTTAGGGTTTGAAACCCTATGGATGCCGACCAAGATGATTTTTGCCTTGTTTTTTAAAAATTGCAAAGCAAAATTTAATGTGTTATGTGGGCTTAGAAGTGGAGTTTTGTTCCTTAGGCAATTTTTCCTTATGATCATTTGAAAGACCATGTGCCTTTGTAATCCCTTGTCTCTTTTGAAAATGCAATGCCTTCAAGACTTTGAAATCTGCCTTCTCACTCTCACATAGGCCAAATCATTGGTCTTTTTGTTTGTTTTGAAAGGAGAATTGTTGACCAAGTGATAGTCCTAAGCCACTTTTGGCTTTGAAATGCAAAAGATAGATGGGTATTAAAATTGATCAAATGCCTTGGAGGAGTTTTAATTTTGCTTGATTACTTTTACAAACATTTGAAGTATATCATTTATTTTTCTGATATTGTAAGACATTATTCAAGTGATTTGTAAATCACTTTTATTTAATGTTATTTATAATGCAAATATTGATGTAATCTAAGGAGGTGGTGGGGCCTCTTTTTGCATTTGTTCTAAAATGTAAAAATAGTTTGATTACGTGATGTTATTATGAATCACTTAATCATATTATTATTTTTAAATGCAAAATGGAGTCTTGTGCTTTTGCAAAAGCACTAAAGGTGTGGGTCAAAGCTCTTGGAGACAAAATGATGACTGGTAGACATGAGAAAGGTGTGGGAGGTTCTCTTTGACTATTTTTGGAGGAATGAGCTATTTGGAGGTATTTTTTGTTACATTTTTAGTGTGACTATGGTCTTGGCTTGACCTTGCTTCATGTGGAGGATAGTTTGGAGTGATTTTAGAAGGTTCTTTTTGGCCTTTTCCACTACATCCAACCAGAGCTTTCTAGATGGACTTGTGTAGGAAATTTGTTTGAATTTTTGCTTAAGTAACTTCAATCTTTGTTATTAGAGTTAGTTCTTTCTTTCCAGCAGAGTGATAGCTTGATTTTGGGGAGTTATCTTTTCAGCAGGAACAATATTGTAACTTAGAGATGGACTTGTATACCAGTTGAGTACTTTGAATCAATGACATTAAATAGTTTCCTTCTCATTTCATGTTTTGTTGTGTGCAATTAATAGTTGATCAAATTACTTGTGAAATCTATCTTTCCTTGTAGTTTTGTCTCATTGTTAAGCACCTGTTTAGCAGAAAAGTGTATTATTGTAGGTTATAAGTTGTGTTAGTAAATGAAAAGTGCTTTTGGTTGTGAAATCTTTTCCTTTTAAGAGTGCAGCTAAAAACCTTCTTATAAATTACTTATGGAAGAATGCATGTAAAAATGAGTTGTGTGAACTAGGACTTGTCACTGTTTTTATTGTGTGTAGGCTGTTTGTAGGTCTTAGTAAGTTTTGGTGTATCACCCTTCGTAGTTTCAGTTAATTATCATTTTCATGCATCTTTTTACCCTTTTCCTCAAGAAATCATTAGTTTAGGTGACATCAAAAGGGGAGCCAACCCATAATATGGAGGTTTGCTTTCACAATAGGATACCCACAACCTGAAAGCAGTCCCATGTTAGTCCAAATTTGCTGAGCTCTTTCACAAACTTGCAGAGGGGTGCAAATTTGGATCTCTCACAATTCCAAGAAACTTAGCTTTTCCTTTTTCTTCATCCAAATTGGATAACCGAAGTCCAAGCTATCAAAGTTTAAATGTTGCAATTCATTTCTATTTTGTGCATATAATTTTTTGGAGGTATGTAGGAGGGAAAAATTATACCATTCCATCCATAATGGAAAAATATAAGGATTACTTATCAATTTTTTTATCACACTTCTCTTGGATGCCAAAAAATTTCCCCATTCTAGTCACCCAATTTTTGAGGTACTACATAATAATTTAAAAAAATATATAATAAATTTTATAAAAGATTACATGTTTATAATAATAAAATTTATTTAAAAGTTGGTAAAAAAACTTATGTAAAGTTTTTAAATAACTTTAATATAGTTAATGAGTGCTTCCCTTCTTTTTGAAAGTCAATGATCACATATGCTTTGTACCCACTTCATGTAGTACAATACCTACACCTTGAACCTTAAACTTTGTACCACCTTAATGTTAGAATAAAATAGGAAAATCACATAATCAATTAATTAGGTCTCCTTTTTACTCTATTATACTTAAGCTAAACTTAGGCATTTGATGTTTTTTATCTCATAACATGGGATGAGGACTTCCTTTTATTTGAGACAATTTTTTATTTTTCTTCGTGACTTTTATATTTTTTGGATGCTACTTTTTTTCTATAGTGTCGTTTTCTATATCACGAGCCCATTCAAATTTTTTTGGTGAGATTTTTCTTGTTGAGAAAAGGGAGGTGTTGGGAGCAAAAATATTTATATTAGCTATTAGTTTTCTCATTATTAGATGGCATCTCCATTTATTGGAACAATATCAATGGCAATTCATGCCAATAAACAACCTAGAGAAAATCACTTCCATTCATTTTTGTAATGTTTTCAGACACAAAAATTATCTTTTGACATTCATGAGTGAATTTTTAGCTATAATCCAATAGTTTTAGGTGAGATTTGAAATTTTTTGAGTGTCCTTGGGAAGTTTATCAATATACAAAGTAGCTTTATGGAATGATTGGGGAATATTCTAGAGGGACAAAATATTTTGATTGCTGACATTAGCATGATGTTTGCTTGTATTGATGACTATTAGCTTGTTGTTAAGCTGTAATCAAGGTGACATTTGACAATTTTTGAGTGTCCTTGGGAAGTTTATCAACATACAAAGTAGCTTTATGGAATGATTTGGGAATATTCTAGAGGGAAAAATATTTTGTTTGCTGACATTAGCATGATGTTTTCTTGTATTGATGACCATTATCTTGTTGTCAAGCCCTAATTTTCCCTAAAGGAGATATATTTTCTTTTTGGCATAACTTGGACATATAGTGTAAAAAATTGGTAAACAAGATATTGTTAGAGAGTTGTTTTGATGTAATTTTTAGTGGTGGAGGAATATTATTATTAGATTTTTCTATTGGTACACTTTGTTTTCTATCAAAGTGATATCATCTTTTTTGGCTTTTAAACTCATAAATTTTTTCTTGTATCTCCATTTTTTATGATTCTTGTGTTGTTGAAAGGGTGTTTAAGATCTCTTTAGATCTATCCGTGCACTTTTTATAGAATCTACCCCACCACTTTTTATTTAGTTTATAATTACTTCACATTCTAGTCAATTACGTGGACATCTTGGCACTTGAAAATGTTTAGTTTGCATGAGATGACTTCATTTGAGCTATTCTATATGTATTGAGGTTATTGGTCTCCAATTTTATCATTTGATGAGGTATCATGGGTTTTCTATTCATACTTTTTTGGTAATCTCATAAAAAATAATTATACATCTTAGTTAAATGGAATCTTGACACATCTTAGGTGGATTAATAATTTTCCTTTTATTTTTGGAATAATTCCTAAACTAGACACATCAATGAGTAGATCAACATTTGATAATATCATTGGTCATGTTGTAGGATTAATTTTTTCTAGTGTTGATCTTGACACTATATGTGTTGTATCGAACATTGATTGTCCCCGCACAGTTTGAACTAGAATTTTGGAGATCCATGGAGACCCTCATATCTCTCAATTCCTAGAGGATCCTACTACATATTGTCTAAATTTTATTGATGATATGGATTACACACCCTTTGATGATGATACTTTGAAGGATCTTGAGTATATCATAGGTCTTATATGTTCCAATGGTTCAAAGACTTTTCTAAGCCCTTCTCCCACTTTTCTTATTGAGATTAGAATCACTACATCTTTAACCCCTATTTTTTCAATGTAACAGTAAATTCATTCTCTTTTAGACATAGTACATTGGACTCATATCTATCATGCATATCATCCTTGTTTATGGAGTCTCATATTACAAATTTGGAGGATTCATTTAAGGATATTAATATCCTCTTCCATGACAACCCCATCATCACTATTAGCCCATAATTATTGTCTTTGGAGCTTGTTCTACATTAGTCTTAATAGAATATAAATTGGAATCTCTTGATTTTGACATATAGATATTTTGAACAATTTTCACACATTTGGATTTGGATTCCCTATTCATCCAACTTATGGGAATGAATTCACCAATCACTAGTATATCAATTTATTCAGAAGGGGAGAAACATTGTTTGCAAGAAGTCCTCCTTCTTTCCTTCTTTCACTAGTACACATTCATGTAATTTTTCTCTTTGGAGAGTTCTTTCCCATGAGGATTTATCCTTTTCTCTAGTTGTGAGAGATTTATTTTCTTGTACATGGGTACTTCATCATGTGTTTTAGCTAGGACCCATCCATGCATCCATCGAAGTATCCATTGTTATATTTCTAGCTTCTTCATAAGTTATACTTAAGGTGGATGTTAGGGTAAAATAGTAAAGTCACCAAACTAGATAATTAACTACACCCCTATTTTACGCTATCTCACTTAAGTTAAAAAGTCATTTTTTTTGTCTCATAGCATAGGATGATTACATATTTCATGATCTAATTTAATTGTCACCTAGGGTTGATTTTTTATTTTTCCTTATTATAAAGATTTATTATTATATATTAAAATTATTCAAAAGATCATTTAGATGATTTTTGGATCAATACAATTCTCAAGGTTACATCACAAATCAATTTATTTTTTCTCTCTTTTTAATATATTTTTTGGTTTTAGGTGATTTTTGGGAGCCATGGTGTTCAACAATAAACTCCAACACTCAATGTCAATTTTCATTGTCACATACAAAGTCAATGCTACATCAACAATACCTTTCCCACGTAGCTAAAACATAGACACCCAACCACATGTTGTGTCCAACATGTAAATTCCCAATTATCTACCACATGGATCCCTACCAGTTATTGAAATCGTCACCTCTTGGAGGTGCTTGCTAGTGGGGTTTGAATTTTTATTTGAATTAACTTTCGATGGTTCATTCTCCCCTATAGTCAAAATCTATCATCAATCAAAATAAAAGTGTAAGGATACTAAGATTTAACATCCACATCCAAAGGCGAATCGTCATCATTCTAGTTGAGGTTTGTAGCTCAGTATAATTGGTAAATTAGAAATTAGATTTTATTTTTTTGTTTTTTCTTTGAGTCTTCTGTATTTATTATTTTCTAGTTTCAATGCTTACAAAGATAGTTTATGCTTGTAAATTTCAAAATGATGTACAAATTTTAAATTATGGTTTGGCTTCTTTGTACTATATAATATAATGAATGAAGGAATTCATTCCATTTTAATGGATGAAAAAGGTTGGGAAGGAAGATCATTATTAGGTATAAAGAGCAGTTTAGATCTACAACCCTTTCCATTTTATTATCCTAAAATTTTAGTGGATCCTTGTTGTCTCAATGGTTTCCTTATACTTCATGATGTAATGAAAACTTTTTTTACATAAATACAAATTAATTTTTATAATATTATATGGAATTTGATGGTATTAAACTCGTGTGATTGTGTTGTTTTAAATATATAGCACCAATTTTTGTTCTAGTTATGTAAAAGCACATTGAGAAGGAGACTAGTTAACCAATGGTTTTTTTCCTTGTAGCATAATATTCATTTTTGAGGCTAGCTATCCTTGATCTCACTAATTTTTGCTCTATTTTTTTTTCATTATTAGTAATTAGATTTGAATATTAATAGTTTGTGGTAAGTAGTTCATATTTTTTTTAAAAAAAGAGGGGTTAAAAATTTATTGATCAAGAGAATAAATACAAAGCAAAAGGCCACATGACCACAAGAAAACAAAAATACCCCACCAGGGAACCACCCAACAAAACCATCTACCTATTTTTTTCCTCTAAAATTCTTATCTAAAATAATAACACAATCAGGAGGCAAACAATGCACATTATTTACATCCCAACCCTCCAAATTCTTTGAGGCCCACTTAGCCAAACATTCTGCCACTTCATTCCACTTTCGAGGAATATCACAAAAGGAAACATAATCCAAGGAGCTAAAAATATCTAAAATCTTCTTAACTGCCAAAGCTAGTTGCCAATTAGCACCATCCACCCTTTGCTCTCTTAGCATATCCAACACAATCTGTGAGTCAGATTCACAAATCACCCTTTTCCATCTAAGAGAGCAAGCCTTTTCAACTACAAACATAATAGCCAAATCCTCCATAAAATTGTTAGCATGAAACCCCTTATAGGTGGAGAAGAGAAACACAACACCACCCTCACTATAATGACCAACACCCCCAATCCTAGCATGCCTAGGATTCGCCCTTGAGGAACCATCAGTATTGACCTTCAGAACACCATGGGTCGGAGGGAGTCACTAACCCTCTCTTTGAATCTTTTGTTTTGCCTACCGAGGTCCTCTAATAGTAGAAAAACTCAAACCTTTGTCTACCAAATTCAAGTTTCTAATAATAGAAACATCATTGGGATCCACAACAACTGAAATATCACATTTTACGAAAGCAATCTCTTGGATCATGTTGCAAACCTTTTACCATACCTAAACCACCTCCAACCTTATATCTTGGAAAATCCTCGTATTTCTTTCCAACCAAAGGTGCCAAATAATGAAAGTAGGACCAATATTCCAGACAATCTGGAGAAAAGAAGTCTAGGTGGGAGGCCTTCCAAAGCTATCCCAAAAATAAACCAAAGAAGTGGCATGAACACAAGCATGATTCCAAGCCCTCCACCAAAAATTCCAAAGATCTCTAGAATAAGGACACTAAAAGAAAAGGTGAGAAGCACATTCTTGACTGTTATGACACAACACATAGATAGAGGGGCCCTTAAAGCCTCTCTTCCTCAAGTTCTCAGGAAGGTAAGGCACCAATTTTGGAAAAAAAACTAAACAAAGAAATTACACTTAGGCAAAGAAAATTTATTCCAAACCTTCTTCCACTAGGGAACACCAACTTGCCCATGCACTTTTCTATCCAGCTCTAGGTAACCTGAAGCAACTGAGAATTTTCCCTTTAGATTTGAGCTCTAAGCGAGGATATCCCTCCCTTGAAGAGTATTACACCTTCTCCCAACCAAAATATTAGCCAACTCCAGACGATCCTCCTCAGAACCACCTAGTGGCCACTCATGAGGTTCCTTCCAATGCATCACCTCCACCAAACCCAAGACCTACCTAGATTTGAAATCTACCACTTTGCTCCAACCATCATCAAGAAATTTTTTGCAAAGGGTTTGCAAATGAGGGAACATCAAAAGAAGAGGAAAAACATCCCAAGAATCATACCAGAAAAGCACCTCAGAGCCTCCATGAGAGATCTAGAAAAGGCCCTCCTTATGAAGCTTAACACTTCTTTTGAGAGTTTCCAAAATCATAGACCCCTTACCCAAAAGGCTATACCAAGGCACATCCAACGGATTCACCCCCAAAAGGTACTTTAAAGTAAGAATTCTTGCCCAATATTGATCCTAACAGGTACACCACCTCTAATATAATTTAGCAACAAGAACCTAACCATTTAAATTGGAAAGCTTAAGCCCTAGGCCTCCCTCCTACTTTAGTCTACAAACAACATCCCACTTAACCAAACTTAACTTTAAAGAGGAAAAATCACCCAAAGAAATTTTCAGGTAGGGGAATCAAACTCCTTAATAAAACTTGAAGGGGAAACCTACACAAAGCATATGTAGATAAGAAGGGCTTGAACAATAGATTTCAACAGTGTCACCCACCCAACTGATGAGAGCCATCTACAAGTCCAATGACTGACCCTCCTATGAAACTTGTCTATAATCTTGTCATATCTCCCTACTCTGAGCCCCCACAATAATAGGAATCCCAAGGTAGTTAAAGGGAAGAGAACTAATCCAAAGGCAAAGAATCCAAGCAATCCTACTCTAAATGAGTCGAGGAGTATTGAAAATTAAAAACAGAATCTGACTTACCCTCATTAATCATTTTCCCCAAGGTAGCCAGATAAGTGTCCAAAGTCCTCCTTAGATTAACAACCTCCTCAATTTTGGCCATAGCCATCAAGGCAGTATCATCTACGAACTGAAGATGGGAATGCGAAGGAAAGTTATTATACTAGCTCCACCCTTGAATCAACCCTTGACTAACTTGATCTTTGATGTTCATCTTCCTAACCCTTCCACCATAATAATGAATAGGTAAGGAGAAAGAGGATCTCCCTATTGAAGATCACTTGAAGCCTCGAATAACTCAGAGGGCTCCACACTGATAAGAATAGAAAATGAAGTAGAAGTAACACAACTCATAACCTAATCCACCCACTACTTGCCAAAACCAAAAGCTAGAAGAACTTTATGAAGGAAGGCCCATTTAACCCTATCATAAGATTTGGCTATATCTTGCTTGATGAACATGGATTTTTCCTTAGAAGTTGCCATAGAATGGATGGACTTAGTAGCTATCATGATCCCATCTAAAATTTGTCGATGAGTAACAAAACCTCCTTACTCCTCAAAAATCAAAGAGCTCAGCCATGGCTTAAGTCTCTCAACAATCAAATTGGTAATGATTTTATAAACCACATTGCATAGAGCAATGGGCATGAATTTTTCAAGAATGTTAGCACCTTCCTTCTTATGGATAAGATCCAAAAAAGTAGAATTCAAGGCTCTTAACATTTTTTATTCCCTTGGGACTCTTGCATCACATCTAAGAGATCCAAATTAATAATTTCCTAAAACTCCTAGAAGAATTCTATTGGAAATCCATTAGGATTTGAAGCTTTACCCTTCTTCATTTGGAACACCACCATCTCAAGCCCCCATAGGGAGATGTGAAGCATGAGGGAAACATTCATCTCATTAGAAACCAACATGGGAATACAATCAAGAATACATATTTCTTCTTCTCTAGTAGGGGGAGAATCTTTGGTAAAAAGGGTCGAGAATACCTATAAGCTTCTCCAAAAATTTCTCATAGAGAAGAGAGTTGAGCTCCCTCTACAAACACAAGAAGGGGAATCATATTACAACTCCTTCTAGCTTTGACTGAGTTATGAAAAAATGTAGTATTTATAGTTCCTTCCTGAAGCCAATTAATTTGGGATTTTTTCTTCCAAAAAATCTCCTCTCGCAACTCCCATTCCTCCAAATCCTTAGTTGCAACAAAATCCTCCTACTCAAATTATCAGAAAGACTATGATCCAAACTTTTTTGAGTTATCAATGTACAGATGAGCTTGAGCAACCATCTTATTATAATGCAAATTTCCAAAACATTTCCTATTCCACTTCTTAAGTCTATATTTCACATATTGAAGCTTTTTAGCAAAAGAGTACATATCCTTACCATGAGCAGGCCTCCCAAGCTACCACCAAACAACCATCAAGTTCTAGAGATCTAAGTGATCTCTTAGCCACACAAGTTAGAACTTGAAAGAAGGATTTCTAGGAGCCCCAACGTAAACTGTAGACTATTTAATCATCTAGTGGTTATAACTCCAATATAATATCTCAGAGGTGATAGTCCATCTATCCCCAACCCAATAACTTGAGACAAGGAATCTTTCAAGCCTTTTTGAAATAGCAGCATCATCACACCTTTTGTTATTCCATGTAAAGATGCCATTAACCAATCTTATAACAATAAGATTTAAAATTTAATGTTGTCCCTTAAAAGAAAAGCTGAAAGGTTGAGCCAAACCATGTCGTCTCTTTTTTCCTCCAAGTAGGTAACAACATTAAAGTCTCCAGCCAAAACCCAAGGAAGAAGGGGAGAAAGAGATCTAACATACTTCACATGAGACTAAAGTTTCAATTTATTGGAGAGATCAATAGGAGCATAGACATTAGTGAAGAGAAAAAATCTCACCTGAGTCCAAACTAGAGACAACCATAGAGATTGAAGAGTGGCTCTAAGTCCACCAGAGAGGCGCAACCTTCTTTGGATCCTAAAAGCAAGCCACACCCCTAGAATTACCTTAAGCCTCAACACATTGAAACACACCATGAGCCCAAATGATAGGAGCTCTGTTCATCATACCATCCACCCTCAACTTAGTTTCCTGAAGGAAGATAATATCAGGAGACTGAGTACCAATCAACTAATGAATAGAATTTTTCCTAGGGATGTTATTCATACCCCTCACATTCCATGAAATGATTATCATTTATGAGGTTGGGAAAAATGAGAATCAATGGTCTTCACCAACCTAGATTCCACAAGAGTTTCCCCAATAAGTTTCACTTTTTCATGGCCCTTCTTGCAACCAACTTTAGATGGTTTCTTCAAAGACCCCTTTTAAAGGGGATTTTGCTACAAACCCAAAATAGGAAAAGCACCACTGCCCTTTCCTGAATCCAAAATCCCCTTTACCTGAGAGGGAGCTAGCTCCATAGATGCTTCCATATCATTTAGTATTGAGACCCCACTAGGATTAGGAGCAATCAGAACCTAAGAGGCAATAACCACTTGCTCCACTTGCTCGCCAACCCAAGGAAAATTTTGAGCAACATTCTCATTGAATTCCTTCAAAGCCACACCTAAAGGCTCATCACCAGAAGTCAACTCAACTGAAATCTCGTTCCCCTGGACTAAGTCCTCCAACACCTCAAACTAATTATAGACTCCATCAAGTTGCCTATCCCTAAGGGTTCTCTTTTGACCTCTTTTATTACAAGGCTTAATAGGAATAAAGCATTCCTTTTCTATGCCAACCCCATCAACTATACGAGCCTTCCCTTTATTATACCTAGTATATTAGCATTAGATACAACAAATGCCTGATTATACCAAAGGAATTTCCTTTGCAGATGCCCATACTCATGATAGAGCCAACATAAAAAAGGGAGGGTTTCATAGTCAACCTATTAAATCTAAAAAGAGGAACCAAGACAAATTTCCACAGAGTTCGGCAAGGGGTTATTTAAATCAATTTCCACACAAATTCAAGCATATGAAATTACCTTTCAATCTTGAGTTTGTTGGGTTGCACCAATAGGTCTACCAAGTAAGAGAGCTATCATTTAAAAAATATCACTCCAAAACTCCAATGGAAGCTGTGGAAGATGAACCCAAATAGGAACCTTGAAAGGTTTGAGCTCCTTAGCAGAATTGAAACCTAAATGCCAGGGTTTCATGAAAATCCCAACCTGATTAAAGAAATACTAACCACCCTCAAAAGCCTTATTCTTGTTTTCCATTTGTGTGAACACAACCATAAAATAGTTGTTTGTAGCCAACATTAATTCCATATCTCCTTCGGGGTTCCAAATCCCACGAGTCCAAGATTCCAAAGCTGAAAAAGAAAGACAAAGACCCATTAACTTATAGATCAAAGCATGCTTGCTCAATTACTCAACATCCTCTGGAATGGAGTCTGATTGAATCATTAAAAATGATCTATTTTGGCATCTTTCCAAGCACCCATTAACTTTCTTGATTTTGGGCACACCCCCACTAGAAGAAGACCCCATACCCACCGATGATTTACTCAAAAGCTCCATAGACATTACATGCACAAAATAAGATGGATCTTCCATATCCAAGTCTTCAAAAAATGGAACATTAAAGGAGACACCCCAATTCTCATCCACAAAATCAAACACAAAAAATTGGAAAAAACAAAGAAAAAAAGAGGGTATAAAAATCCCCAACATCAAACACTAAAGCTAAACAACACAGAAAAATGAAGAACCCATCCCCACAAAGAATCCAGAACACTAATGCAACCAAAAGGAGGAATAAACAAAGCTAAACCAATGATAGAGGTCATTGAAAACATCCCACACCACCAAGAAAAGAGTCCCACCACTCATCCACGCCTCCCCCTAGGCACCAAACACTCCACCTCCCCCCAAACGTAGCTCCACTCGCATGCAGCAACAAAAATGACCACAAGAAGGCCACAACCTACCATCAGTGAGCCTGCTAAGACCCTTCTCCCACATGCACCATCATTTTTCCGTGGGTATAATAGCTGTAAGTTATTCGTGTTTATCTTGTATTGTACTTTAGTATTCATCTATACAAGCATTGTAACTATGCAAATACCCTCCAAAATAAGATTTATCTTGGTCATTTCAACTATTGGCAATGAATTCTTACTAAAACCCTTGTTATGCAACATTTCATCCCCCTTGATTCATCTTTAAATTTGATAATTGATTCCCCAGAGACTTTAGGGAGATCCTAAATCCCACTTCGAAAGAGAAATCATCCTTTTGATCCATAATTTTTTGGCTTGTTCCTTTATGTGATGAAATAGGATATAGATAGAGCCTTTTAATACACATGCTAGAACTTCCACTATGGTCTGATTCCTCAATTTCCTTGGTTGGTTTGGTAGATTTAGATTAATGTGGTGATATATAGATGATAAAAACCTCTATTGATAATTTTGTTTTCAACTTCGATTAGGCCTCATTACATTGAGTAGAAAAAATAAACAAATACATAATTTTTTTTATGTGAAATAGAATATAGAGTGGCAAAGGAAGAAATTTGGATATGAAATACTTGACTTGAGCTTGGTCATGCATAAATTTTTTGAACTACATTATATTTCAATAATCAAAGTCTTATGAAAGTTGTAGACAATCTAGTTTTTTTCATGAAAAAGTAAAGCATATCAAAATTAATGTTCATCAAATTTGAGACCTTTTTCAAGAAATTTTTTTATTTATAATTCATCTTAATGAAGAAAAATAACAAATATATTTACAAATAATATGAAAAAAATCAATATTTTGAAATTTTGAGGAATTCTTAACATGATAGACGTGAATATTAAAGAAGGATAGTTGTATAATTTGTTGCAATAATGGAGGTGTTGTGGTGTATGTCAACCTCCAAGGTTTGCTTGCACCTAATTATCAAGAAGACATTGCCCTGCCTTCACCCTGAACCTAAAAATCTTCTAGGTTATGTCCTGATTTGGTTCACCAACTGAACTTTTCTATAACTCTGTTCAAGAGTCTCCACCTTGTGCTTTAACCTCAGAGGATTCAACACTCTTTTAATATTGCTATCTCCTTCACAAACATTACTTGAAACTACAATCTTTTCCACTACACCTAGAAGAGTCTAGATGCCCACTTGATCAATTTGTTAGAACTACTTGCAGGGGATTTGAAGATGCTGCCTCCATGCTTCTTGCAACCAAACTGAGCCATTTTTCTTGGTGTCCAATCCTCAACTTACCCGATTCCATGAATTTGCCTTTTGAAGGGGCTAATCCTGCTAGCCCTTACCAGTCCTATTTTTGCTTTTTCCTCTCAAACCTGCCAAACAACCTATCAAACAAAAAATATTTTTAGACACCCTTTTCAGGGTTTTAAATCTTGCAACAGGTCTCTGGCTGCTAGTTATTCCGTACAGGTGGTTCCCACACCTTTGGAGAGGAGGCCTAATTGCCCTAAAAACTAGGGTTTCACTGTCCTCTCACCTATTTCTCACTCAAGAGGATTATTCAAGCATCAACTCCCTTTAACCTGTCAAAGTATGACCAAAACCACCCTGATACTGTACTGGTACCGTACTGTACCTTCTTCCCCTGCCCAAGTTCCTTAAACTTTACTCCCAAATCCCTAATCGGGTCATGAAGCTCGCCTAGGGTTTGGGTATAAAATTCTCTACTCCATGTTCTATATTTCCTACCACCAAATACCTACAAATTTCTCACTCCACTCCCAGATTTCACCAGTCTCAGGGGAGTCCCGTGATCAGTGACTATGGAGGAGTCATTTCAAACATGACTGTCCAAAACTTGTAATTACAAGGTTTCCTAAATCCTAATCTATGGAATTAAATCTACAAACTATCCTAAGTAACCCTACACCGAATGAAGATGAATAAATACTATGCTACGAATTCCAATACAAATAATTAACAGTATTTACAAGATATTTGATTTCACTGTCTCTAAAACTCACGGGCAGGTACAGGGAAACACATAAATCTGCCACAACAAAGATAAAAGCCTTTGTAAACTATTCTATGGAACCTAAATAACGATGAGTACTGTTCCAAATCTATTCTATGAACACCAAAAACAAAGATTCAACTTTATTTACACACCTTTTATCTCCACTGTTTAAAGAAAACACGGTTTTCAAGCGAAACACAAAAAAATACAAAGTTCTGAAAAACACACTGAGTTTTCAGAAAACATAGAAAATAATGTGAAATCAAAACTGCTTATTCACCCCAAAACTTTTATAAATCATACTACTAACTCTTCTACGAACCATTTCATCCATTTGGAAATGCCACTACTATCATTTAAGGGTATGGCTAGCTGATTTTGCCGACGGCGATTCTCCATACCGCTAAAAGTGCATGCAACTACCAGTTCTTCATGCAATCACCCAACTCCGCCATTCTCCTTTATTTTAGGAACATTACCTCTTCAAGCTCATACCAATATCTCCTTAACTGCCCATGGCATCTCCAAACAATGAGGATAGCACACAAAGCATTAAATTTTACCAAATGCTTTCCAAAGCAAAATTTAACAACTTAGACAACCTAAAGACAAAGATGATGTTAATCCTAGTGATTAACTCATCTCACACAATAAAAAGACCATCTAAATCAAACAAATAAAACCCCTGACTTGGCTAAATTCAGTACAAGCCAAAATTTTGCAAATCAAAATTGAGGTCAGCCTAGGTGCTCCTGCACCATCCTCCCTAAAACAGAAAATTCAATCCACCCTTGGATTGGGAAAGTTAGGATCTATTACCAACTTCTTAAACTCTGCCTCCTTGATCCATACTGCATCAACTTCAGGTTGTCCTTGCCTTTGTATCAGATGTTCCTTGTACTCTTTGGTTCTTGTTCTTTTGTAGACCCTGGTATCCAAGATCTTATCAGCTTGTTTGACTGTAGCAGGGGGCAGTTTGAGTTCTTCCACATCTTGGATGACTTCTTGGATGGTCTGATCCTTGTTTGGTGGTGGTCCTCTGTAATGGACTAAGTCTGCAACATTGAAAATAGGGGACAGTCCATTGTCATCAGGCAATTGCACTTTGAAAGCATTGTTGCCATACTTCTCCAAGATAGGGCAGGGACCTATCCTCTTCATTTGTAGCTTGTGAGGAACTCCTTTCTGCAACCTAGCCTTGTTCAAATGCACCATGACTAAGTCTCCAACATTAAACTGAACCTCTCTCCTATGCTCATCCACTTTGGTTTTGTGTTTCATGGTATTCTCTGTCAAGGTTTTTCTAACTGTCTCATGAATTCCCTGCATTGCATAAGCAAAATCATCTGCATAACCACTTCCCTTGACTCCATCCTTCAGCGCTCTCAGCTCATAAACACCCCTGGGATGTAAACCATACACAATTTCAAAGGGACTCTTCCCTGTTGACCTATTCACTGTATCATTATATGCATATTCAGCCTGCCCAATAATCTGATCCCATTGTTGACCATACTCCTTGGTCAAGCATCTTAGAAGGTTTCCAAGTGTTCTATTCACAACTTCAGTCTGACCATCAGTTTGGGGATGGTATGCAGATCCAAAGGACAGATTGGTGCCCATTCTTTGCCAAAGAGTCTTCCAAAAGTGACTCATAAATTTAGTATCCCTGTCTGATACGATGCTGATTGGTAAGCCATGAATCCTAACTATTTCCTTGAAGAAAAGAGAGGCTATTTGACTGGCATCATTGGTTGTTTTGCAGGGTATAAAGTGAGCCATTTTGCTGAATCTATCAACTACAACATAAACAATGTCCATACCTTGCCTTGTCTTGGGTAAACCAACTACAAAGTCTATGCTTAAGCATTCCCATGGCCTAGAAGGGATTGGTAGTGGCTGGTATAGGCCTGCATTTGAAGAAGTGCCTTTTGCCTTTTGACACACTACACAACTCTCTACATATTTCCTGACATCTAGGTTAATCTTAGGCCAAAAGTAAAACCTTTGAACAAGCTCTTGAGTTTTGGTGATTCCAAAATGACCACTTAATGCACCATTATGCTTTTCTTGAATTAAATTCTCCCTAATAGAACCTCTAGGAACACAAAGCTGATTCCCTTTAAATAATAAATCACTTTGCAAGGTATATTCAACATATTTGCTATGGAAATGGTTCTTATACTCAAGACATACCTTATAAAC
>VDFB02262456.1:0-27161 GCA_007258455.2 Sequoia sempervirens
TGCCTTTGTTACCTCCATATCTTTTCGGCCTCAACTCAGGATGAAGCTTCCAACATCTTGAATCATCATGCCCCTCTTTCTTGCAATGGGAGCATGTAGGTTTCTCACCCTCTTTCTTAGCTGTAGCTGTTTTCTTCCCTTTGCCTTTATCTTTGTCTTTTTCTTTCCCTTTAGACTTACCCTCGAACTTAGATGGCTTCTTGGAAAAGTTATCACTAAAAGTATTCTTACCCCTTGACTCTAAATGAGTAGCTTGAACAGACACCTCGTCTAGATTGTTGGGACTCAACATCAAAATAGTGTGCCTAAGGTAAGAATGTAAACCACCAATATACTTAAGTAATGTGTCTTGGGTATACAAGGGAACATTTAGAGCAATGGCCCGTTTCCTAAACTCATGAGTATACTCCTGGACAGACTGCCCCTTACCTTGCCTAAAGGTTTGCCAATTCATGGTTAACTGTTGCATGTAACCTAAAGGGTAGAATTGTTTCCTAAGGGCAGCAACAAACTCCATCCAAGACATGTTAACTTGACCATGGCGAGCAATTTCTTCATGAGTTTTACTCTCCCACCAGGTGAGAGCTGTACCTCCCAACCGGAGAGTTGCTAATTGAATCCTAGAAGCATCTTCTACTAGGCCTTGTATCCTACAGTATACTTCTACTTGTTGGACCCAATCGTCTAACTTCTCAGCATTTAACTCCCCACAGTATTTAGGTAACTCGAATTTAACATCAAGCTTAATTACAGGCTTAGACTTGCTCTTAAATGGATTTACATTAGAAGAAGGAGAAGGAGAAGGAGGAGAAGAAGGGGGAGAAGAAGAAGAGGGAGAAGATGGAGGAGAAGGAGTTTTTGGAATTTTCTCCTTTGTGTCTTTCTGATCTTCCTGCTTCTTGTGCTTTGAAGAACCTCCCTTTTCGTGCTTCTTCTTTTCAGCATAAAGTTCATCCACCATTGCCTTCATGTCAAGAAATAGCTTCTGGAAATCCTTGACACTAAGCTCTGAACTTTGTCCACCTTCTTTTGCTTCCATCTGTGACGGTTGATTAACTCTTCGTCTTCCGATTTCTGGATTGTATTCTTCAAGTTCTCCTTCGCCTCGTTGCAACCTGGATCTCGTTAGCATTCAAATTGCAATACAAGCCACATACATAGCTCTGATACCAACTTGATCTATTTAAGGATCTAGGACTAAATGCTACAGAATGCTTAACGTAAAAGATCGATTATTACAACGTTTAACTTAAGTGATTACAAATTTAAATGCTCAAATGAATAATGAACATAACATAATTAAATAAATGCCAAGATAAACTGAGAAAGAAAAGAGAGAAGAATAGAGAGACGAAACCAATTGATAACGGAGTTCGTCCCTAAGGACTACGTCTCCGGGTCCCTCTCCAATGGAGGACCGATCCGATTAGCTCCAAATTCAGTTACAATTGAGGCAGCATCATCCCCTTCAAGTACATCAAAAGCACAGCATCACTTCGATATACAGGAACAATACAAATCATCTCTCGAGCATTCTCTCGTTCTCCCCCTGGACTTCCAAATCAAATCCTACCCCTCTCCTTTTATACAAGAAATTTGCCTAATATGGCTTAACCACTTAATTAATTACATAATCTCCTCCATCATGTCGTATCACATCTCTAACATCTCTATTTAGCTTCTGGTTTAGATTTTTAGAGTTGGTTTTGCTTGCTTATGGCTTAATTAGCCATTTGTTAGTGTTTCGGCTTTAATAGCTCCACAAAACAAATCGAGTTCCACATATTTTAAACAGACCGTTCGTGGTCTAGCGGTAGGTAATCTTTTTACTCCCCGCGTGGTTCGGGGTTCCACTCCCGCGCGAGCCATTTTTAAAACGAAATATCCAATTTTAAAACACAAATAACACCGGCTCCGCTATAATATTTGATGGCTATGTTTGGCGCAACGGCCAACACCCCTGCCGTTTCGGCAGAGATCGCGGGTTCCAATCCGCTTGCTAATTTTAACAAACAACTCAACCACCCGCCGAAGAAATGCGAGGCCACGTGGCATGCCCGCAGGTGCCACGTGGCAATACCTGATTCGACGAGCGTGCTGACTGGATGCCGATGTGGACGCTGACGGAGCACTGACTGGGACGCTGACTGTACATGCTGACTCAGACGATGACGTGGACGATGACTGTGCACTGCCCGATGACGTGTGCTCATTGGTGTACGGAAGGACACGTGTCACGATCCGATTGGTCCGTACAGATGACTCATGCCACGTGTTTCGCTGGAATTCGACCATGTGGAATCCGTACAGTACGGACAATCTGCTGACGTCATCCTCTGTACCCTCAACTTGACTGAAGTTTGACTGCTTGTAACTCGAGCATACGGCGTCGGATTTCGACGAAACGAACGACGTCGAAATCGTTTCGACGAGCTCTTCACGATGATGTTGCTTCCGTCGATTTCTGAGATGATTATTTTTTCCGCCTTCTGGACGCCCCTGAAGCCAGTTTGACTGGAAGTTTGACTGGTCGTAACTTGCACAAACGGAGTCCTTTTCGACCCAAGTTGCGTTGGAACCAGGACGTCGTTCTCTTTCTGATGAAGTTGAAATCTGGAGCATTGGGAACACTTCAATTTTCATTGAAAAATTATCCCCCGGATCAATCAACTATGAAGAATGGATTTCAAACATTGTACTAGTCTCCAAACCAGACAACAGCATCAAAATTTGCACAGATTTTAGGTATCTTAACAAGGCTTGTCTGAAGGATGACTTTCCTTTGCCCAATATAGATATCATTGTGGATTTAACAACAGGACATGCTATGCTATCACTCATGGATAGTTTTTCAGGCTATAATCAAATCAAAATTTCACTTGAGGATCAAGACAAAACATGTTTCACATGCCCATGGGGTACATTTTGTTGGAATGCCATGCCTTTTGGATTAAAAATGCAGGAGCCACCTATCAGCGTGCAATGACAACAATCTTTCATGACATGATGAACACATTCATGGAGGACTATGTGGATGACCTGTTAGCAAAATCATTCACCAAGGAAGGACATTTAGAAATCTTGGATAAAATCTTCACTCGATTGGAAAAGTTCAATGTATGTTTAAACCCAAAGAAGTGTGTTTTTGGAGTAACATTAGCAAAACTCTTAGGATATATAGTTTCAACTAAAGGCATCAAAGTAGATCCAGCAAAATTCAAAGAAATCATGGAAATGTCACCTCCTAATAACATTAGCCAACTAAGATCTCTACAAGGAAGATTCCAATCCATTAGAAGATTCATTGCGCAACTAGGGGACAAAATTCATCCTTTTACTCATTTGTTACACAAGAATGTTTCTTTTAGATGGGATGAAAAATGTGAAACTACCTTTAATCAATTGAAACAATATCTGATGAATCCACCTATCTTGGTACCACCAACAAAGGAAAAACCACTCCTACTTTACATAGAAACTACTAAGGTATCTTTGGGAGCTTTTCTAGCACAAGAAGACGCTACAGGAAAAAAGAGGTGATCTACTACATCAAGAGAACACTGAATGGCTATGAACTTAACTACGCATTCATTGAAAAGGCTTGTTTGGTAGTAGTGTTTACTACTTAACAATTGTGACACTATATGTTAACACATACCATCAAACTGATAGCCAAGATAGATCCATTGAAATATCTACTCAGCAAAGCCAATCTAACAGGAAGACTAGCAAAGTGGGTGATGATATTGAGTGAATTTTACATTCAATATGTGGATAGAAGAGAAATCAAGGGCCAAGCAATAGCATATCAGTTAGTTGAAGCACCATTGCAAGATGACCATCCTATGCATATTGCATTTCCAGATGCAAATGTCCTCACACTAATAGCACAACATTGGATATTATACTTTGATGGGTCTTACACTCAACATGGATCAGGTGTTGGAATCCTGTTTGTTACTTCTCAAGGACACACTATCCCAAAATCTTACAAGTTGATGTTCCCTTGCACTAAAAACACGGTTGAATATGAAGCACTAATCATTGGTATCAAGGTAGCAATGGAATGGAAAATCACAAAATTATAGGTTTATGGAGATTCTCAATTAGTCATCAATCAGGTTAATGATGATTATCAAACAAAAGATGACAAGCTAATCCCATACAAGAGAATGGTAGATGACTTCAAGAAATACTTTGTTGAGATCAAGTTTGAACAAATTCCAAGAGTAGACAACAAAGTTGTAGATGCCATGGCAACCATTGCTTCTTTGTTACAAATATCAGAAAAATGAAGTTGTTATGAATTCATGGTGGGACAATTGTTTAACCCCACATATGACAATCTTGAGTCCCAAGTCGTATACCATCTATTTGAAGTCGATTCCTCAATCTATGGGAAGATTTATACCTATCTAAGGGACAATACCCTTCCACCTGACCTATCTTAAAACCAAAAACGCAACTTTATCTGTCAAGCAGCTCGACATACCTTGATAGTCAATACACTTTATCAACGAGGTCTCGATGGTACTCTCCTTCGATGTCTTGAACGTAACGAATCTGAAAATGCTCTACGAGAAGTTCATGAAGGTATTTGTCGTACTCATTCAAGTGGTCTTACTCTAGCTAAGAAACTCCTACACTTGGGATATTATTGGTCGAACATGGAGAAAGAATCTTTTCAATTTGTTAAGAAGTGCAAGAAGTGTCAAGTCCATGGAAATATCATACATGCACCGGCACAGGAGCTGCAACCATTCGCATCAACCTAGCCTTTCTATCAATGGGGACTTGATCTTGTGGGTAAGATTCACCCATCTTCCTCTAATGGACATAAATTCATAATCACAGCCACGGAGTATTTCACAAAGTGGATTGAAGTTGTCTCGTTAACCACCATCACTAGTAAAAAAATTGCCTCCTTTATCCTAAACTACATTATCTATCAGTATGGCATCCCTAGCTCCATTGTCACTAACAATGGTAGACCTTTCAAAAACTAGGATGTACAAGAAATTTGTGAAAAAATCCATATCCAGCACTAATTTTCCACACCCTACTACCCTCAAGGGAATGGCCAAGCAGAAACCTCAAACAAGACCATTTTGAAAATCTTGAAGAAAATTGTCAACAAGGCTGGATGTGACTGGCATGTTCAACTAAACCCTACTTTGTGGGAAAACCGTACTAGCATCCCTACCCCTACAGAAGCCACACCATATTCCCTTGTGTATGGATCAAAAGCCATATTACCTATTGAGTTTGAGTTACCTTCGATCTGGGTATCATTGAAAGGAATCATTTCAGAGGAAGACTATCGAGTATCCAGACTACAAGAGTTGGAATTGCTAGATGAACATCGTCAGCATGATGTTGATCATCTGAAAGCCTATCAACAAAGAATTTCAAGGAGCTATAATCACAAGGTAAGACCAAGAACATTTCAGGTTGATGACTTGGTCCTAAAAGAGAATCCTCGTAATCAATAGGATCATGAAAAGAAGGGAAAATTTGAACCTAATTGGCTAGGTCCTTTTTCCATTGTATCAATCTATGGATCTAGAGCATATCAGTTATCTACACCTGAAGGGGACCTATTTGAAGAACCTATCAATAGCTTTCATCTCAAGAAGTTTTACACATAACTCATCCAGTGCACAGTCAAAAAGCAGAAAAATCCAAAAAATGTCAAAAAAGAAAAAAAAAGTCAAAAAAAGTCAAAAATCAAAAAAATCGTTACCTTGATGAAAACCCAAAAAACAAGCATCTTGGTGACAACAAAAAAAATCAAAAAATCAGAAAAAGTGCAATAAAAACAAGTAGTGAAAACCTGGCAACAGGTGTTATTTGTGATAGATTAGATTTTATATCTATTGGAGTGTGTGTCGATCGTCTGCTTTTCACCATCGTTATGCCTGATCATCAGACGAACCTCATGTACATATCTAGGTGTCGTGGTCATGTCTCATCTTGGCTTGGTTATCATTGTGCATATCCACAATAAATGGTTGGTTTCTCACTAGGGGAAAAATCTTGAACTCACTGGGGGCAACCTACTTTGAGTAAAACAACAAACAAACAACAGTTAGACAATGAAGCAAACACAACAATCACAACGGAAACTCAACATTGAACATCCATCACAAATTCTAAACACCAAACATCCAAATCAACAGCATAATCAATCAAAAACAACAAAAATCTAACTGGATGATGTTCTTCTGAATCATGGTTTAATCACTTTAGCATGAATGTTCAACTATTGTATCTTGATTTTTGTTATCATTTATCTGGAGCAACTCAAGGATGTCATAGACTAGAGAAGCTAGGATGGAGTATGATTTTTCTTTTTCTGATGTTTGTGAGTTGATCATTACTACTATGCAAATTTTTCATGGGACATGCTCTACAAAGTATCATTGATACATTTCATATTTGCATAGGAAAAGGACTAACTGTTGTTTGTTTTACGCAAGTAATACTCAAGTCATCTTGGTTCAATTATGCCTAGATACTTGTGTTACCTTGCAATATCAAAAATCAATGGAAGTTGTACTCAGGTCATCATGGTTTAATTATGTCATCGATGTTTTTACTAACTTTCAACATATTAAAATCTCAATGATGATACCAACCACAATAAATCAGCTAACAAAATCACAACATTGCATATTAAGATTTTGCTTGGTTAAGATAGATTGCATCCATATTAGTTTTGCATCTGCATTTTTAGATTTTAAAAGGCTGGAAAATTTCAAAATGATTAATCTCTCTCATTAAAGGATTGAGTACATTTCACATTAACAAAACAAGATCATTTACATGTAGTTTCATAAGCATTATCATGTCATACATCCATTAGAAAGCATTATCATATCATATATCCATCCATGCATTAGATCGTATATTTACATTAGAAAAAATACAAAAAAATAAAATGCATCACATCTCATTTGCATAACCAAATCCATTCCATGTATAGCATAACAGCATCATCTGTAAAGCATATAGAATCATCATCCATGCATCATCATTGCATCCATACACAACCATGACATAATCATATAGGCATCACATAGCATATAGAATGGAAATCAAAATGCATCCATCATAAGCATTCATCACACAAGAATATAGACAACATATAGATCACTAGTATCCATTGCATCTCATATAATCTTAAAATTAATGTCAAGTGTACAATGATATCAAAATATAGAGAGATACATCAAAAAAATGTGGTAGAATATCACAAAATCCCCAATTGAACAAGTGAATACATCATCAAATGTCAATACATCAAATCTGAACACAAGAGTTATGTGTTTCTCCCCCCAGACATTGTTGACCTCACTATGCCTCCTACTGCGCCACCAAATGGACCTGCACCTGGATCTCTGGGAGGTGGCCCAGTCACACCCTTTCTCATCATCTAGGAATGACTTTGACCTGATTTGGCACTAATGAACTATGCATAACTCGGAGACGCCACTCTACAAGAATTGCCTCATAGTACTGTAACCTATAGTACTCGGCCTCTCTGGCTAAATGTCATACCTCTTTAAGAATATCCCCTGTCATGGTCCCCTCATAAACTCTTTGTAACCTCTCCGCCAGGGCCTCTGCATGCTCACATCTCTACTTCATGGTGTCTCTCTTTGCTGTCAGAGAGGAAATATGTGCCTATGCCTAAGATAACTGTCCCTGTAAGCTCTGCACCTATGGCTGTAAAGTGTCTATCTACACCTTTTGTTGACGGGAGGGCATGTGAATTTGAATCTGTGATGGCCCTGATTGCTGATGTCCTAAAGGCACCATAGATCTCCTCCTCTAAGACACTCTAACATCCAATATCATTCCACCTCCACCTGCATCTCCGCCATCACCTCCATCTTTGCCATCTCCATCATCTCCATCCCCTCCATCCCCGCCATATCCCTCCTCCTCATCTCTATCTCCCCCATCCCTTCTTTGTCTCAGTGCATGTGGTGGTGCTCTCTCGTCATCATCGAAGGCTAGTACTGGCTCATCTGGACGGGATATCCTTGGTAAAGAATGTGTAAAGAAATATTGAGCATAATCATCGGTCATCAAGGCATCTGTGATCTCTCGACAGTAATCCCATAGCTGTGGTTGCAACCCAAAATACTCCTGACAAGCTAAATCATATGATAGGGTGGGTCCCCACTCTAGAATATCATGTTGTCTCCACACATATAGTGCAACTCCCTAGGGCATAAACTAAAATTTGTCATACTAGCGAAGCACCCTCATAAGCAGAAATCTCTCGATAACAAAAGGTGTCCATCCAATCAAGTATTTGGAAGTGAAAAAATAAGGCATCTCAATGTCATCCTCTAGCCACTACTCACAATCCAAGTATGGCATCCATGTGACTGTCTCCAGATCATCTAGAAATCGACGCCAATACTCCAATTTTCCCAACTTGTGTTGGAAAACTGGACCTTTATATCCAAAAACATACGGTCTGCTAACTAGACAATCCCTATATGCCTCAGGTCAAGTGATAGCTATGTGCTCCCATGCCCAAATCTACGGCAGCATCACCCCAACTGATAAACTCATAGCTACAAGGTAAACTACCTGATGCAAATCATGATACAAATGAACCAGCATGCAAGAACCCCATGCATATTTGATCCCCTACACGATCATACTCTCTAGTATCTGGCCCCAACCAACAAATAGTCCCTTCGACTTACGGTCAGGACATAGAAAACCTCCAATGAAACTAGCTAGAACTCATGGTAATGGCTGATATGAAGCAACCATCTCTTGCCATGGGATCTCATACCCACTAATCTCGTCATCATGAAAAATTATCCTTAGTGCATCGGCCCCTCCCTACTCTGTGTGATCGTAAACATCTAACTCACCAACAACAGGAATCCCCAAGATATGATATACATCCTCTGGAGTGACTATCATCTCACCAGTGGCCAAATGGAATGTCTTGTGTCACTATGCCACCTCTCAGCTAAAGTAGTTAAAATTCCCTTATTGATCCTATACTGGGGCATATCAATCAGAGAATTCAAACCACATCGCCCAATAAAATCCAAATCCACTTGCACCAGATGTGGAATCATGTCCCAGGTCTTCGAGAAGCGCTCTCGAGACCGAAGAACTCTAAAATCCTCCTATGATCATAACATATTGCAAATCAACATTTTATCAAATCAACCTATCAATCAATCTAATCAGCTCGAATGAGATTTCAAACAAATCTCATTGAGCATCTATCATTGAGCCTCACCTATCATGAGGTCAATCATCATCTATCCTATCATTAACTCTCGCCTATCATGAGATCAATCATCAAACATTATCAAACATCATCAAGACTATGGTTGGCGCGATCATCAAACATCCAAAACAAGGAGAACAATCAAAATTCCTCAATTCTGGTGTAAATGCGCTAAAACACTAGATGTGCCATAACAAATACCAAATACGCCATTTTACAGCACCTATGTGCCAAAAATCTAGTTGCACTAAAACATCCTATCAATGCGCTATTTCATGGCATCTATGCGCTAAAAGATCATATGCACTAAAATTTTCAACATATGCGCTACTATGTGCTATCTATGTGCTAATTCAATAGATGCGCTACATAAATCAACCTATGCACCATTTTGTGATCTCAATGCGCCAAATAGCTATATGCGCTAAAACATCAGCTCTATGCACTAAAGCGGGTCATAAATACGCTAAAACGCAATCATGGAAATTCAAACACATGCAAAACATGGGAAAAACATTTCAAATTTCAAATGGTAGTTTCTCGAGGTACATACCGGAGGTCCATATGCGGTCGGGCAGTTGTGTTGTCAAACTCGCTCAAATCGATGGGTTTGGTATGAGATCACCATCTTGCTCCAATCTCTCAATCAGCTCAAATCTCCAAATGCAAATGAAATCAAATGAGCTCACTTTTTCATCTTTTTACCTTTTAAGGGGTAATTGGATGGTAATTAAGTGGGATTTATTTTTATTTTTTTCACCAGGGCATCAATTAATCAAATGGTAGGATCAGTATTCTTTATCGAGAGATAAATTGTCTCAACATCATAAAATGTGGAAATCATTAGAAAATATTAAAAATTTCAAACATTCTAAAAAAATCCTAAAAATTCACAAATTTCTTGATTTATCTCCCAAGGGGGCATACTCGCATCATCACTCGAAAATCAGCATCTGGGGCATATCAAAAATTTTATCAACACCATCAACAAAATTTTCTTTGAAGCAATGTGTCACAAACACATCACTTCAAAGAGGGGAAAAATGTATACACTCAAATTTGGTCTAGAGAAAATTAATTAAATACAAACTATTTAATTAATTACCTTTAATTCGTCTACTTATAAATAAATTGAAAATTTTATTTATATGGCTCACTTTCTTTAATTCTTCCTATTTTAAATCATTTTCTTCATGTTTTAATTAAATAAAAAAATTCAATTAGTTTGTTTTATTTAATTAACTCCCTCTTATTAGATTTAAATTTTATATTTGAATTTAGTCACATTTCTACTAACTTCTCATCTTCCACCTCATCATGTGTCTCATAAAATTAAATATTCTTAATATTTAATTGGCATTTATCTTCAACAAATTCTAACCAATTTTGAGACACTTGGCCTTCACCTCCATTTGATTCCTCTTCGTACTTGGCAGTTTGTTCTACTAAAGGGAACACACTCTTTGATTCTCTCTAGTCTCCTCATCTTCAACCGTCCATCTCCCCAAAACAAATACAAACCATTGAATCCTACCACATAGGTTGATGCCTTGGAGAAATCTATAAATAGAGTCTCATTTACAACAATTCATAAAGAGAGCTGAGCATAATTAAACTCTGCAGAATTTTAGAGAGCATTGTCATCTTAGCATTAGCATTCTAGTATTTGCATCTTAGCATCATTTAGTTTTATCATGGCATTACCATTAGCTGCATCTTAATCATAATAGTTTAATTGCATCATTTCCATTATCAATATCATAGTAGCATCTTAATATTTGCACATCATCTACAGCTTGTTTAGCGATCAATCAATCATGTAGGAAGATTTCTTGCAATTCTAGCATCTCGTTCTTCAGGTTGTCATTTGGAAGGTCATGTGCACAAACAATCTGAGAGCAAAAATGACTTGAAAAATCCTTGGAGATAGAGGACAATGAGACACCATTGGACAGTTTGTTTGTTTTGATTTAATTATCATTTGAATTCTCTAATATAATGTTTCATTGGTGTGTTGTATTACATCCTTATGCACTCACATTATTATAACATCACAAGAGTTATCTTTTATATGTGAGAGGATAGTATTTGAGAGAAGTATTCTACTAATTTAAGTATTAGAGGTCTATTGTGATGTCTATTGAGAAGTTACAATCAAGCTAGTTGTTGTTTGGGGAAGAGCTACATCGTTATCAATTGATTGGATAAGTGAAAATAGGCATGAGGATGTCTCTTCTTTGTTATTTTATTTATGAAAGATTGATCTCCATGAATGCTTTGAATTGTCTTTTATGATTACTTGCATTTAGGGAAACTAGAATGCTTTGAAAAGGAAATAGAAGCTATTATGCTATTTTTATGATGTGCTTGTATGTACTCCATAATGAGAGGTTGGTGTTTATCATAGGTATTACATACTAGATATGATTAAACATGAGTGGCACATGAGGTACTCTTAGCTAGGTTATTGATGTAACTAGAATAACTTGTGTTTACTCCTAGGATTGTTTATCCAGTATGGGAGGGAGCTTGTGTATTTACTATGTTAAAGTAGATCCATTCCAAGTATGTAGAAATGGTGATAGGTTAACTCTGGGGTGATAGATTATCCATTGAAGGAAATACATATGCATAGTTTAAGATGGCCTTAAGTCAAATCAGCCCTGAGTAGTGTATGCGATAGATGACCATTCGGAGTACCGTTTGAGAACACTTTGGCCAAAGTAGTGTGTTTTCCTCTGGCTCCACTGTTAGTTCACTGTGATCCAGTATTACATGCTAGTTCCAAATTGTGGGTTTACAAGTTCTAGTTATGTAGGACATAGTACTATGCTTAGTTGATTGTCGTTATTCGATTACTCTACCAATCTCTTCATCGAAGGGAAGGGCCATCTATCGAATGATAAATGTGTGGGGGATCGCATATGAGTCTATGGTTGGTGAAAAAGTGCTTGAGCGATGCTTCTCCTCCACATCAAGCGATAGAAGAACCAAGATTTAAAAGGAAGGATCCTGGACCATCTTTAAGCTATTTGTTCCAAAGCTCATTGAGCTATGTTTGTAAATGTATGCATTCTTGTATGATTGCAACTTGTGAAATTATTGTAATGAAATGGAATCCTTATTGTAACTTGTTATGGCATCTTTGTTTGTATATTCTCAATAAAGAAAAGAAAAATTTTACTACAATGGCTTGTTACATAGTTTATTTACTCGCAAAGTGAAAACTTAGGAATTTTTATTTCATTGAAGGGTTGGCATGTTACATGTGGTATTAGAGATACCAGGTTCAGCACTGAAACCTATGAGCTCATTACGCAAACAACGTGTAAACCTGATCAAAAGATAATGGTTGAAAACTTCTTGTGCCACAACAGTAAAAGAAAATAACTGATGGAAAAGAGAAAAGAAGATGAGATTCCTAGGAACTTATTTAAGTTGGGACCAAAGAAGAGTCATCCCTGGAGTGGAAACTCCTAAAACAATGACTTATATTTATACCCCCTTGAATTGTGGAAGATTAAGCAATCAAGTTATATATGAAGGTTAGGAAGAATAACCAAAAGATACCTTCATCCTACAAAATAGATATAAAACTCTACGGGATAGAGAGGATTGAGAGAATCTTCCTTATTGATAGCAACCTATAAGCTTCAAAGAGACAAGAATTCTTGGATTTAGTAAAAACACTACGAATCTATGTGTATGCAATGTTGACATAAATTAGATCGAAGTAGGAAGTCAGCGAAGGAGGTATCCACAGGGTTGGAAAACTCTTGACATAAATCTAATTCTTGTATAAGGAGAGGATCTTACAAAAAAAGAGTTAGTACCTAAGAAAAAGGGAAAATACCAGAATGGTTAGAATAAAGTAATCAACGACGTGGACATGGTTCCACCAACCAAAAATTGATTAGATCAATTTGGAGTTTTGATTAAGATGAGAAAAAGAGACCAAACAACTTTGGTATCTCTAAAGGTTATGAGAGAATAAGATTCCAAGCATTGGGATAAAGTCACTTGAAAAGGTGATTGTAGCAAAGAAACCTGTAAAGATAAATCGGGTTGGCCTAACCAAAGGTTTGGATAGTACATAGATTGGTTGGAGTATAAGATGAAATCACCAACATGTTTGTGAAAATCAACATATGTTTAGAGGTTCCAAAAGAAAATGGAATACAATATGGCACTATGTGTCAAATCAATAGAAGTTGTAAGGAAAACAACGCTCTAAGTTGAAAGGTACATCAACCAATGAGGCTTTGTGGGTATGGATATTCCTCCACAAAAAGGTTATTGGAAAGAGAATGGGAATAGTAGTGTGCCTCTTAACTTCTAAGTTGTTGATTATTCATTAGATCTCTTATTGGACGATCCAAAATGTTGAATCTACGAAATTAGAAATCAATTATGAATCTAACTTTGGGAAAAAGTATATTCAAAGTATGCCATTGAGGCAAGAAAAAGGCAATGGAAATCCAATAAAAAGGAATGAAAAATCATTTCAAAGAAGCAAGTTTTTGCTAGGAGTTCAATTTTGAGAAGATTGAATGTTGTGGAAACACTAAGGGGGGAAGGAAGTGAATGGGTTGACTTAGATTAAGTACCCCAACCAACGAAAATCGTGAATATATTTTCAATTTGGAAGAACTAAAGACTTCTTCGCAACTCATGATGTCAATTAAGTCATACACTTTATGACCACAAGGAAAAAGGTATTAGAATTTTTGGAGAAAAAATAGTGGAAAGGTAAAGGATTATGACCTATCATTACACCATACCTTATATATATATATATTTGATTGGTAAGATCAATTGATATTATTATTGATTCCTTAGGAAAGGATGGGAAAATTACTTGATCATGAAAGGGAAGACCACTTCCAAGAATAGGTAAGGAGAGATCTATATTACTCGAGATTGGAAGAAAGTATCTCTACACTCCTATATACCTTATATGGGAGATTTAGATAACAATGTTATTTCTATACATAGGTAGTAATACTACATATTATGAAATATATCCATGTCGTGAAGTGACTTGACACTATAGCTTTTTGTGCTAAGAGACCTAGGGATGATAAGGTTTAGCTATAAAGCCATAGAGATGATATGAAAGATAATGCAGGATGTGATGTTATGCAACCACATCAATTATATTTACTTGATTGATCACTTGATCATACCTTACTCTTGAAAGAAACCCTAGGATTAGAATAACCTATTTGGAATAAGAAGTTCATTTGATTAAAGAGAGAAACCTTAGGTTAAGTTTTACCTACTGGGTTGGAAGATGTACTAGACTACTCATTGACACCTATAGGTTGGAAATAACTTACTTGGTTGGGTTGTACATTTGGTCTTGATTGGAACATATAGGGTTAGAGTAACCTATAACATCAGACTAGTCATTGATTGATGACTCTATCCTAGAATTAGGGTATACCGAAGTTGGGACTCACCTATGTGATTAAATGAATCAATGGTGCTAACAAGAAATGTTTGTTCTTGGTAATTAGGTATGCAATTAAAGTTGATATCTTCTAGGGACCAACATGATTTAATGAGGATTAATACCCGAAATCGGTAACAATTCTTATCGAGAAAATTAGATTGAGTTAAAAGATGAATTGCATCTTTGGAAATAATTCAAGGACTGAAGAAATCCAAGTTGTGGATGTCCTAAGAAAAAGGAGATTACTTGGGAATTAAAGGTGGTGTGAGATCATAAAATAGGTTTTCACTTAGTCAAAGAATAGAATATTATTGGATATAAAATAACCTTTGTACCC
Organism: Sequoia sempervirens; assembly: GCA_007258455.2. NCBI lineage: Eukaryota > Viridiplantae > Streptophyta > Pinopsida > Cupressales > Cupressaceae > Sequoia > Sequoia sempervirens. Next base: position 15,064 of record VDFB02262456.1, read on the forward strand.
AAAATTTTGGAAGATTCAGGAATGAAATGAGGAAATTGATGTCAAAGTTGGGACATTGGAATGATAAAGTTATTTTTCAGATGAGGAACCAGTATAACCTGGGAAAAGATAGAGTAAGAGGTTGTACGGAATGTGGAAAGATAATGTCTAGTGTGCCCAAAAATGGAGATAGGATGTCGTCAATAGTAGGACATGTGTGCTCTCTTGAGATTTTAGAGGGGGAATGGTAGAAAACAAGACAGATTAACTTGTCTATGTTGGTGGAACTGACATAATGTTCTGGTGGATAAACTCGTCAAGGTAATCAACATTGGTTGGAAACTTGATTTATAAGATTTCAGTCATAAACAATATATTATGAGCAGTAGTTGCTTAGTATTCCTAAGAAGGTTGTCTCACTTGTGAACAAGCAAATAATGATAGGGTTGTATGAACCATGATCATACTATGATACATTCAATTGAATGAATGCACAATATATTATTGTAGCCAAATAGGCACAAGTGGTAAACCAAATCTTGAATGATTTGTTGAATACTTATAAACTTCTAACATTGATGTTTGATCCATTATATGGAAAAGAGGGTTGAAAGCTTGTAGAGTTGAAATAGGCTTAGAAATAGGAATAACCTTAGACTTAAAGGAGTAATAGATCGAAGAGATTGATGAAACTTTGTTGATACAAAAGCTTAAGTATGAAGTAGAATCGGAATTTGACATGTGTCCAAGAGCAATGTTATCCTCAAAATGGACAAGTAGTCAAGAACAGTACTTTATGGTTAAGGAAATGGATGTGTAAGTGATGGACAGACTTAGTTTATGAGTTGTCTAAAAGTGTAAATACCAAAGGGAAGGATGGGACCCACAGTGTAGTACGCAATGCATCATTATTCATTTTCTATTTGGATTATACTAAGGATAAATTCATAGGCCAATGATTTTTTATCACTATGTCTTAGGTGTTATGTATAGTTACTGTAGACACTTAAAAATGTCTTGAATGATATCATACACTCAAATAAGGTATACTAACACCATTTCATCGTCAAACCCATCATTTTTTTGCTTAATTGAATAAATTAGCCTAGCTATTTAATTAATTGTGTCATTTGCATCTATTAACCTAATTAATTTAAACGAGTTAATTCACCCCCTTCCATGCTAACATTTTGTCATGTTAAATTGAATAAATCTAATTATTTAATTTAAGTCCCTAAGTCTTCTTATTTAATTAAATAGCCCTAATTTATTTAATTAAGTACCATTTCACTTTCCCCCTTTCATTAAATCACTTTATTTAATGAATATCATATAATTCCCCTTAATTGCATAATTAAACCTTTGTTTGATTATCAATTACTAATTAATCTAATTCCCCCCACTTGCAAAGGAATATTCTAAACTCATTTACACATTCCTCCAAAGCAAATATTTCTTCCTCCTTTTGCACATTAAAACTTTGCTAAATATCCATTTCCCTCACCCATGAGAATATTCCAAAGAATGTTCTCTTTCTTTGAACTCGTTTAAAAAGGGGATTATTCCTTTTTTAAACAAACTCTCAACAAACTTTTGGAAAGCTTTTGAAAGTGTGTTTGTTTGGATAAAGGTGAACCCTTGATTAAATCTCATCATTGATTCTCATCCATGAGAATCCATGATCTATGCCTCCAACTTCCTCCATCCTTGACCATTAATTAACCTTTTTTATCTCAACCCTTCATTTCTCATTTGTCCTCCTATAAATAGGTCACTATTTTGAGACAAATGGATCCATCTTTTAACATCAAACTTATGTTGCACTTGCACTTGCACTCATATTTAGCACTTATTTAGCATCTTTTAGTTTAATTTACTTGCATATTAGCTTAGCTTCCATTAATGGTTTCCATGGTAACATAGATGCATTCATTTAGCTTATTTGGTAATTAGGGTTTCAATTGTTTTAGCTTAAAATTCATTTAGATTAGTTTTGCATACACCCATATCAATCATCTTAGCATAGATCATATTAAAATAGTTTGCATCATGTTCATTTAGCTTTAAATCATATTTCATCACACATCTATCATCGGTTTTGTCGATTCTCGTCAATAGAATCGATCGAAATAGGCTCATTTACCACGAGATTGGGAAAGGGTTGCCATTCCACATCAATGTGACACCACTCCCCCAATAGGATAAGTTTCAATGGATTAGAATAGGTGTTTCTAGAGTTTTCGTAGTTTAATATGTTAAGTGTTAATGGATGCTTAGTTTAGTCTTTATTGATTGATCTTATTGAGATTGACGTTTAGTGGCACAATTATGCTTTGTATCCTCATGGATCAAGTGTAATCAGCCCATACTAATCCGTCAGTCACATTTTGGCGCTAGGAGGAGGGAACGAACTAACTAATCTGACAATTTTCTTGTCAAAACTATGTTTTCCTTGTGTTTTCAGGTACAACAATGCTATCAATTATCAATTGACGCATTTGATGATGCATTGATATATAGCGATGCACCTATGATTTTATTTTAGCGACACATAAATAAAATAGAAACGCTTGATTACTTTTGTCACCACATTTAAATATAGCGACGCTCATTTAATTTTTTAACACAAAATGATTTCTTTTTTAGCGACGCTATTGATTTGGCGACACAATTGACTTCACTATTTTCTACAAAGGGCTGCTATCAATTTTTCAATATGGCAATGCATATCCTATACAACAACACTATTGATGAATTTCAATGACGCAATTGATTTCAGCATCGCAAATTACTGGTAAACAGGACAAAACTTGATTTTTGACCTGTTTTTGATTTTTTTTCCTTTATTTGACCTCTAACATGTCTTTGACTTCTTGTTCTAGTTTTTAGACTAACTGGTTTTGTAGGTTTGGACGATAACATTCGAAGTGAAGGAGCATTTTATCATTAATTGTATAATTGTAACAAGTGTTTTGACACTTTTGGGGCAATTATAACTCATTTATGATGCTTTTTTTATTTTACACTTTAGGACCAAACTAGCTTTCAATTGGGTTTTAAAATGAACATTCAAAATGGTTAAAATTGAATCCTCACATCATTTTTCTTGTTAGATTAAAATTGAACAATACAACTTCCATATTTCGTTTGGTGTTTAAAATGAATTCATTTTGCTATAATGGATTAAAATGAACATGTGTTTGATTTGTCTACATATTCCTATTGTGTGTATCCAATCCCCTTGCACTTTGTGTGATCTTGGGTAAAGAGAAACACACAAGCCTAGTTTTCTACTTGGAAGCGCTTATCCTCTTGCCTCATGCCTATTGGCAATCTTGGGTGATGAAAAGATTTTTATGCTTCAAACATGTCTAACCTTTAGAGGGCCTGCCTCCCAACTTGTGAGAGGGAACGACCCAAGCGGTGCTTTCTATCCAGCTTGTTATATAAATAATTTGGAGCAATGACAGTCACTAACCAACTGGTTGTGGTTGTCCCATACCAACGAATGTTTCCCCTAGCATCTTTGTGATGCATTAAAACCCTTAGATATTTCTAAGGGCTAGGAGGCCTCTTAATTAAATAGAATTACTGCATGTATGGCACGAGTCTATCTCAAATATGGTCATTAAAAACCTTGTTGTAGTGGCTAACTAAGTCCAATTCCAAAGTGTATTTCAAGGTTGTGCATGGGAGTAGCACCACACCCAAAAGTTACTTACCTTGTCCAATTTTTGATTGAGGCATAAGGCAAATGGGTAATGGACTCCTTTGCTTGGCATGTCAAGACATTACATTTCCTTGACATAGCCCATTTGTCCACTTCATCTTCACGGATTAATCATCTCTTCTAATGACGGTAAGCCTACCGAAAAATACAAGCCTTGAAAGGGGATGAGCCTTGAAAAATTTTGTTAAGGAATAATATCCAACTTGCAATACCCAAGCAAGCCAAATCTTGGAAGATGCTTCCCTTATGTGACTTGATAACCTGCACCTTTCTAGTAGTTCCTGCAGGGTCTACAGTTTTCAAGAGTATATGGAAAACTTGAGAAGTGGTTAAAGAAAATGTGTTTAACAATGGTGTTTTAGATGGAAACAATAGAATTCTTGAAAACCGGGCCCATTTGGTAGAACCTTAAGAACAAAAGTAAACCACTAGCCTTAGTTCAAGGTTGCTTTGCGAAGAGTTGGATTGCCAAAGGCATCAAGTACACTTCAAATAAAATTTAAGAGAAAGCCAACTAAAATCTTGGGTCTCCTTAAATAACAAATTTAATCTTCCTCCTTCATACTGGAGGACCTACACTATGCTTAGAGAAGCCTGTTCGATTCTCCAACTTCCAAAAGAAAGCAGCCATGACAGTAAAAGTTTTAACAGTTTAAATGGGGGGATGGTACTAATTTACAAAAACTCAACACTAAAATTATTTATAAAACCCTTAGTAATAAGATTTCTATATTTGATATCTTAATCAGACCTAGGAGCTTTCACTAATGGACAAACAGTGACAAGATATCTTAGTCAAAAATTGGTCTCACTTTGTTGAGCCAAAAAGAGCTTGTTTTAAATGGTTGTTTATGCTTCAAAAATTACCTTATAGAATTAACCATACTATATTGAATTGTGCAGCATTTGTAGACAACCAAAAACAATAAGACACTTTTTTTTTATTGCCTTTTTGCGAAGGAAGTATGGAACTTGTTTTGCTTTGATCTTAAAGGTTGGAAAGGTAATATTATCTGGACTGAAATTCTATTCAATAATTTGAATAAACTAGATAAAGAATGTAATATATTTTGATTAATTCTTTCCAATGAAATTCTATTGCAAATTTGGATTAAAAGGAATGAGGAAAAGTCTCTGAGAAACAAGAGATCACTTACCGAGTTTTGTAATAAACTCATATTTTACAATGTTGTTATACAGGTAACCATTACAATGGAGATTTCAAAACACAAGTTCTGAAAACTGTAAGAAGGAACAGTCCATGTGAACACGACAGAAATAAGATATGGGCATACATGTGCCTTCAATAAAAACGAAAGTCTACCTTGCCTAAGAGGGATGCAAGAGATGCTGAGGAGCTACAACAACGACCTAGCAGATGAAAGGTTGAAGAAAAAGAGCAACACCCAGTTCCATATCAATGAGGAGTCTGATCTAGCCATTGAAGGAGTCTGTTCTAATGAAGACATATCTGATATTGAGCCCCCAATAGGATGGAGAGCCTTAGATGAATACTGTGAAAGTAAAAACTATTAGAGTTGTTTGGATAATGCATTGAAATGTAAATCAACAGATATGTATATGCTGTTTTTATGTATATAATAGCAGCTGAGATATAGACAGTAACAGCTCAGCAGCTATATAGATATAGGTTAAAATATACTATGGTTGCAGATAATACTGGGGTAGTGGACAGTTGCACCATAACGTTATGATTTTTGTATAATGCTGTTTGAACTATCTATAATATAAAAAATAATACCATTCAAGCTTCACATGGGCAAGGTGCCATGAATCTTCACATGCTGATCAACTCTACAATACGCTGTGTGCTTAGCATTAATCACTTCCTACACGTTTGAAGATAAGTTCATCAGGCCTTTTTCCCACGCAGATGTTTTGGCTATCTGCACCTTTTTCCCACGCAGATCTTTTGGCTATCTGCACCTTCTTCAAAGTCTTCTCACGTTCAGCAACTTTTAAAGCATTCACCAAACATATTAAGCACCCAGCAGCAGATTTACACGACTTATTTCACTGCATATTTCAAAACCTTTAGACACCTTTTTCTCTACAACATTTCACAAGCAAAGGAACCATTTTTTCTCTGATACCAAATGAAGTAATATAAAAACAATAATAAAACTGAAAAAACACAACAGAAGATATATAAATCTTGAAATTATTCAATTGCTTTCATTCTGCATTACATTCTGAGGATACATTGATGTACATATAGATTTGATAATATAATTGAAATTTACAATTGCTCATAAACAAATAACTAATTACATAATCTAAAATGTTCATTACCCTTCAGGTTTTACCGAATGAGGTATTAGATAATTGCAATGGGATAGAATTTTCAAACATACACATCAATTATTTGCTAATAAACCTACAACCCATACATGTCCATTCATACTGATATTAACCCCATGTCCCCATACAACTGATTAAGTGTGTTTTCTGCTTAAATTTGAGCAGCTAGAGTGTTCCTGTGAAAAAGTTTTATTATGAAAAAAGGAAAATTTAAAATCTTTCCCTATTTTAGAGGATAATTTGAAATATCTCCATTAGGTGTGCTTATAGTTGTACAACTAACAAAACATTTATTTCTGTACATTGTTTTTATGATTTGATGGTACTACTACAAACCTTCATTTTATCCTTCCAGTCTGCAAAGAAATGACTACTTTATAAATTTACATGTTCTATGAATGCAACAATGTTCTATGCATGCAACAACTTTAAACTCCCATACAGCTATAATGCAAATCACACATAACCTAAGGCCTTGAGCAAAACATATATTACAGTAAATAAAGAAATGATACGATGTACCCCCAAGAACCAAGTAAATAATAGATAAAATACTCATCACCAAAGTGTGGAATTGCTGAGTGTCTGAATCTGCATGAACTAGTTTTGCATGGATTATGTTTGTACTGCCAGTGTGATCAAACATACATTCAACTCATCCAGTGACATAAGATCCAAACTTCATGCCTGGATGCTCACAGAAATCAAATATATCAGTAGTTGAACATTCTACAGGTTAAATGATACTGTACTTCATTTTCTTTGCTGGCTCAACAGCATCATTCATGGCAAGATTGAAAGTTGATGATCAAACTACATTTCATCCCATTTTGACACATTTAGTGTGGCAAACAAATATGTGAAATTTTGATAGGCTATTGTTTGACTTTAGATTACATATATGAATCGCTAAGCTTCATCAAGCCTACTGTAGAAAAGAGGTTGCATTGATAATCCTTTAAATCATTACAGCATCATATTTGCAGGAGGAAAGGATGTTCTCATCACTCTATAAGTCCATTTTGACTTTCTGACTGGAACCAGCAACTGAAACATGGAAGGCATCCTCGGGATTTGTTTGCTGATTTGCCATTGCCATCTTCACTTTGGTCCCCCTGCTTTGCCATTAGGGAACTGGTCCCTGGAGATTCTGGTGGCAGAATGCTGTTCTTTGAAGCAGTAACTTGAGGTGGAGGCAAGTTTTGAGGACCTGTAAGGGATGAAAGATACACACTAAGCCTAGGCACTATTTGGGTGAAGTTGGGCCGAGTATTTGGATCTTCTGCCCAACAGGCTTCCAAGATTGAAGCCAACTCTTCTGGAAGATCATCTGAACTTGGTCTCACATTCTGAAACAAATTTATATTTTCTCAGCTTTCTTATATTTAATATCATCTAACAACATCAGCCCCACATTAGAAAGACAAAAGAAGGCAATAAATAAACAATAAAACCTGAATCAAATACCTTAAAAGCAGCAGCATATGCTGCTTGGAGATTTGACATCCCTTCAAATGGCATGCGATTTCTCAAAAGCTCCCACAAAACTATTGCAAAACTATATGCATCTACCTTGTGGTTGTAATGTTTTTTTTCTCCATGTCTTAATGTTACAGTGCTGTACAACTGCACATTTTAAATAAACTAAATAATTCTTTACTTTTGGATTATTAAATAAACCAGTTAAATGTCAAGAAACAAATAAGAGAACAATATGGACCTCAGGAGCCATCCATCGATAAGTGCCAGTTTCTGCAGTCATCATTTCTGTTAGTGTCTCTTCTCTTGCCAGCCCAAAATCTACAAGCTTTACTCTTTTATGGTCGGCTGTCAACAGCAAATTATCTGTAAAGAACAGACAATTTCAGTCAGCATAGTTTGGATGAATTCTTAAATAAGTTTGTCTCAAAATATGTCTATGGCATAAGGCAGTGGGAGCTGAGAAGACAATCATATACATTCAAGACGTTATAATTGAATCAGATTTCACAGATTCATAGACATCGCCATCACAAAAGACAAATGTTATACAATATAACAAACATCTTTTGAAAACTTCAAAAAAATCAATCCAACGGACTTGAAACTGATATAGATGCACAGAATAATCTTCACGCAATTATGAAGTTTGTTTGATAAAGCAATTTGCTATAGTGAATGCAAATTTAAGTTTTTTGTTTTGCTGTGGGATTTTCACAATGTGAATATTTTTAATATTCAGAACAATCACCAAATGATTAGTTTCCATGAGTAGTCATTTCTCTATGACACTGACTCAGGTACATCAGTGATTAATCACACGGCAGGGGGTCTCATAAAGCACACAACCAACTCCAAGAATTTGTCAGTGTAGAAGAGGAACAATGATTTTTAGAAAATCTACAAATTTGGAATTTTCACCCACTAGCCTCTTTCCCAATTGGCAAGGTTTTTGGAGAATGTATGCACTTCAAGCCTTCCTTGTCTTTCAGTTAACATCAATGTGGGATTTTACCAAAACCCAAGATCATTAGACATTTGTTGATTGTAAGTATTGGGGACTTCCACAGGGTGGTGTTGTTTTAGTATTTTGTTTTTCAATGGGATCTAGCACTATGTGAGAGCACTTTTATTACCAAGTCATCACCATAGTGACAATTTTCCACGAGTAACCATTTCTCTGTAACCTTAATTCATATGCATTGGTGAATAATCACGTTTTAGTGTTTTGGGGATCTTGCACTATGTGGGAGCACTTTATTACCAAGTCATCACCATAGCTATTATTTTCCACTAGTAAAAATTTATCCATTTGCCCTTAATTCATATTTATTGGTAAATAATCATGAGACCAGGGAACCCACAAAGTGCATAGGCACCTCCGAGAATTCATTGGTATGGGGGAGGAACGGTTTTTTTAAGAAAATTCACTGCTTTGGGCATTTCGTCCACCAGCACTTTTCCCATTTAGCAAAGCTTTTGGTGAGTTTATACCTTAAGACTTCCTTGTCTCACAATTATTATAATGTGGGATTATCATAAACCAAAAAAAAATCATGGAAAAAATAAGGGCTTCCATAGAACAGTTTTGTTTAGATATATTGTTTTGCAATGGGATTTTTCACTACATGAAAGTAAGTGATCACCATGATAGCTATTTTCCACGAGTAACCATTTCTGTATCATCTTTAACTCATGTACATTGGTGAATAATCACAAGGGAAGGTGGCCAACAAACCACGCAAGCACCTCTTAAGTAATTGTTAGTATAGGGAGGAGTGGTTTTTTAGAATATAGATGCCACAAAATATAAATGCAGAAGGTTCAGAAGTGATCCAAGCACCAAGGAGCCAGAAGCAGCCTTAGAACAGTCAGTATGTGACAGGTTCAGACCCAAAAGCAGTCCGAGATGTTCAACAAGGGTCAAAACCATCTTGAATCGAAGAAATTAAAAGACTCTAGGGTAATTCAAGAAGCTGAAGAGTTTGTGGTCCTATCCTTTCAGATTCTAATGAAATGTAGGCTTCTCCATTCAATGCCATGCTAAATTCTTGTATGAATATACCCTCTAGGGGTCTTGTAATAAAATATTTACCCCCTAGATTCCTTGGTTGAGTGCTTAATGGAGTTGAGTGCAAGCAGAGATATGCGTAAAGTAAGTTGTGGAGCTGTTTGCAGGCGTCGAAAACACTATTGTTGTTGATAAGTGCCCTTTTTACCTTTAAGAAGGCAATAAGCTTGTAAACTGTGAAGTAACTAGTGGTTTGAGAAGGCTAGGCCTTAATTCTTTTGGAGTTTTTCACATTAGGTATCTCCAGCCCAATCTCTTGTATACATGCTTTGTTTTCTGATGTTCTTTCAGTTCTTATTCTTTATTTCATGCATTCAAACAACTACAGTTTAGGCTTTCAACACCCAAACGACTCTTGTTTTGGCATGTTGACTGTATTCTTAATCAATTTTAATGAGGCCAACAAATTGAAGGTAAATGAATAAGTTAAGATTCGTGACAGTGAGTTTGTTATAGAATATCTGTACTAATTACATATAATTGAACTAGTATCCACATGTTTGGACTTCCCTAGTAATTCAAGATAGATGATTGTGTTTCTATGAACCCAAAACAACTTAGAAGAGTATTCCTAAAGCTGCTTTGTTAGTGATATGGTGGTAACCTTGTCTTGGTGCACAGTAGACCCTATACTCGCTGATAAAGGGCTCACTTTTGGTCCCCCATAGCATTTTCTGAAGCTAATATTGTTAGAAATAACTTTATGTCAGCCAGCATAACCGTTGCGTGGATCATTTGCTTTAGTGTATTATTTAGCTTCTAAATTATTAGGATACTTCAACTATTAATCACATATCTTGTGTACCTCTTTTCCTTGCTATTGTAATTTCTAAAATGATGTGTGTTAACACATTGAATCAAAGCTAAGCAGCTAAGAGCTCCCCATTCCTGACTCATTCTTGTGCCAAAGCTCATTTGAGGGAGGCACGTTTCTTCACCCATCCAAAGAGGATCATGTGTGACAACTTGGCATTTCTGGAACTAACATTATGACACTTCCCCAGAGCTTGACTATGCATGCTCGTAAGGCCAGGCTATCTTTTCTTTTTATTTCACACGGAGATTCATCATCATCATTTTTTGTTCATTGTGTACTAGCAAATATTATTCTATTTTGTGTAGTTGAACAAATGAATATGGAAATGTTAATGTCATCTTTTGAAGCAATTTTCTATTTCATCTTTACAGCAGAGCTGATATTTACTCTGCCATGCTAAAAGTATTTAGGTTTATACTCAGCACAACTTAATGTTTCCATTCAATGAATTAGCTTATGTGGGCCCTATCCTTATTTTCCTCATAAGGATATAAAAATATTTTAATAAAGGAGACATGGTTTAGTGAAACAGAAGCAACAAATAAAATAATAGCTTATGGAGGCACAATTTCTAAAAAGAGGTGTTATAACGGCCAAGACACTTGGCTTTCTTAATGACAAGTTCTATGACATCTCATAAATGAGGAGTTACAAGATGGTATTCATGACAAAGTGGGAGTTATTTTGAGGAAAAAATATCTTTAATATTTTAATGCTATCTTTGGGAGGGAAAATAGGGCATTGGAATTTCTTCCCTGATGGTGCTATATATTGAGGTACTTTGTTGCCTTTGAAACGAATCTCATTTTTCCTATAATTTATGTCATGGCTTGAGCTTTGTGTTCAACTATCAATTCAAGAATAAAAATCCTTGGATTTAGAGATCAAAGGACAAAAACCTTTTGGTTTCTTATGGGCAATCTCATTCAAAGGTTGTATTTGTGGTGAAAGCTTTTATTTTATTTTCCAACAAATATTTGTATTTGGTGCAACATGTTGTAACTGCAAATTTGGTCATATCTTTATGATGTCTATTTCATAATATTCCAACATATTTGAATATATTTATTCAGCTGCAACATAGTTGTATTGTTTATGCAATGTATATCTGCATTTTTCAGGTATTGTTGTTTATTTGAATAATATATAAAACATTATTCATCCACCGTATGATCTCACCTCACCGTCATGCAATCTTGCTTATCAAAAAGAGCTAAATATTATTATTTACTCACCATATGCCCTCATCTTGCCCTCACAAGACCTTGGTGATCAAAAAGTGGTAAATCTTTTATAGTAAGACTTTTTGAAGGCATTATAATGGTATCAGAGCTAACTTCCTGCCAACCTGTGAATCATGAGGAACAATAAAAGACCTCTAACAAATGACAAAAGAGCAGATTATTTTCAAGACAGCATTCTAGGGATTCAAATGGAGCAAGAAAGAATGACAAAGTTGCTAACAACTAGGAAAGAAAAAATAATTGAATTATTGACATGGCTATCACAAATCCAGAATAACATACCCACTGCCATTCCATGGCAGAATCAAGGTCATACCAAACATCACAAGTAACCGACCAGCAGTTAGTTCCATCCCAAAACCTTCTAGGCCCCTGTTTCTACATAAAGAATAAAGATCAAAACTTGAGACCACTTCTACAGAAGAGCTTGATAGAGTTTTTGAAGAATATCAAGGG